>JADNRY010000822.1:0-24983 GCA_015501585.1 Rhodocollybia butyracea
AATACTCGATAGATATTTACTTATTGTTTTCGGAATTTCAAAGATCGCATGGGCAGCTCAAATCTGTTCGACTCCCGAAAAAATTCGATTCGCGGACGCGTGGATTTGCATTCCTCGACTTTGTGTCAAGGCATGAAGCGGAGAACGCCTACGCTGCACTCCGGCATACACATTTGCTGGGAGGCATTTGGTGCTCGAGTGGGCAGAAGAGGCTGAACAGGATTTGGATATGCTTCGAAAGAAAGCCGGTGTTGGATACGGTGCTGGTAAAGAGATGCCTGGTCGTAAGAGGAAGCTTAATATGAATGCGACTGGAGAGGGTGAGGCGGATGATGATGGCGACGAGTAGAGTGTATACTGCTATGCGGGTTCTTCTGACCTAGACCAATTATAGTTGGGTTTGAGCATGTGCGTCGCGCAGAAATAAGAGTACCATCTTAAGCGGATCGAACACGTTTGATCCAAATCGTTACTGCGGCTGCGGCTGCGGCGATATCAGACGCAAGTACTTGATACCTCTTTTTCTGAAGTACTGACACCAATATGCGCCCTCTAAAAGGCCTGAGCCTAGATGCTTGTGAGTTCTCACTTCATCGTTCGAGTAACCTCTCAAGTACTGTTTGTTTAGACGATAAAGCTTCAAACATCAAACCAAGGGTACAATGGCAATCTCGACATGGCTTAATTCTTGTAGTCCCCATTCTCGTCTCGTTCGCGTTGTATTTTTTTCGGGATCTCATCTACTTTTGGACTGAGAGAACCTAGTATCTTGCGTCCTTACAAAGCCTATCCGAAGCAGGCTTATCTGAAATACAAAGCGACCAGGACCTAGGTGGGAGAAAATACTCCTGGCGTGCGTTTTTTTTAATTTTTTAAATTTTTTTTCTTAGGTTCGTTCCGATGCCAGATCCATCGACGTTGAGTCAATGGGCAGCTTTGGAGCGTAAAGAGTTGATTCATTCTTGTCTTCAAAATAAAATCGGTCTTTCCGATTTTGCGCGTCGAAGGTGAGGTCAATGAGACGAAGATTGACTAGAACATATCGCCCCGGTAGCTGGTTGACTAAAAGAAAGCTCCTTCATCGAACAACATGGACTTTGTGAGTCTTCAACTTTAAAGAATCAGCGGAGCTGTTCATGTAAACTCTTGACTTTCACAAGTTACTTGAATAACTACCCAATACGCCTGCATAAGAATAAGAATGTTCGAGGCAATATGATAATTAGCGAATCAATCACAATTATTAACATAGCTCTGGCACATTTTAATGTGATAAACTGTTGGAATCGATGACTGAGTACGATAAGAGATATATATAGAGTAGTAGACGCCCGTACTGTAAATACCGGGCAACGTTAGTGGCGCTCCTTACTTCTAGCCACTAACGTCGACCCAGGTACGCTACTGTAAACACTACTTACTTCTAGCCACTAACGTCGACCCAGTCTCCTTCGAGCGCTTGATTCTTCTCTGCGCCAGCTGCCGCCTGTCTTCGTCGAACAGGTTTATGGGCCCCGCGTTTTAAATCGCCTCAGGAACTAAACACGACGACAACTCTACTATCCATTCATCTTACCACAAAATGTCTGAAAACTCCCGTGCTGCACCCATTCTCACTCGTGACAACTTCTCAAAAATGGTATGAAGACTTCGAAGCCTATGCCAGCAAAAGGGTCTCTGGCGCATGTGCAAAGGTACCGAACGATACCCAACACCTCGGAATGAGAACAACCTTACCCGTGACGAACGGACACACCAGAAGGGTAAAAAATTCTGCTCGGGAGAAATGCAATCCGATTCTTGACATCTCGGCGGAACTTTCACATATATAGAATTTGTTACTGAAATTCGTGTATTCAATAGAATAGATAACTTGTGTGAAATCTCCCATTTTGGTATATCATTTTACAAAACTGAAAGATTAACTGAATTTAGACAAATATATGCTATCAAATAAGTTACAGAATGTTCCTAAATCCAGGTAGTTGAAAAGACAATTAAATTTTCTCATATCTTGAGTTGCGAAAAGTTGGAGTTCAGTTGGTTTTTCCCATGTGCGTAATTATTCAATTACAATTGTCTTTTCCCTCAAGCCAAAAAGGCCGCTGAAAACCACCCACCAAAACTGAATTGATTATTTCAGTGACCTTTTCGGCTTGAGGGAAAAGACAATTGTAATTGAATAATTACGCACATGGGAAAAACCAACTGAACTCCAACTTTTCGCAACTCAAGATATGAGAAAATTTAATTGTCGTTTCAACTACCTGGATTTAGGAACATTCTGTAACTCATTTGATAGCATATATTTGTCTAAATTCAGTTAATCTTTCAGTTTTGTAAAATGATATACCAAAATGGGAGATTTCACACAAGTTATCTATTCTATTGAATACACAAATTTCAGTAACAAATTCTATATATGTGAAAGTTCCGCTGAGATGTCAAGAATTGGATTGCATTTCTGCCGAGCAGAATTTTTTACCCTTCTGGTGTGGGAATGACCTGGAATTGTATGAGATGAGAAAGGATAAAGCCAGTGGAGAAATTTGGTTAGCTGTCTCTGAGCCATTGAGGGAGGATATCCGAGAAGCCAAGGGAGACCCTAAAGCCATGATGGAAATTCTGGAGGAGAAACACAATAAGAAGACCGCTGGTGTTCGCTTCAAGGCCTACAATGACTTCCTGAACATTACCCTTCGAAATGACATCCCTGAGACCACTGTACTCCCAACGCTCATTACCGACATTACTGCTGCCATATCATTCATACGTCGCCAACGCCCAGCAGGGTTTGACATAACCCACCTCGAAGCTGAGCTCACCATGATGGTTGCACTCCGAGCACTTCAGAGCTCAAACGCTGAATCACATTGCATGCTCACCTCCAACTTCATGACGAAGGAAGACTTGAACTTCAGTGACATCGAGGGCACCATTGACCGTGACTTCCAGGCAAAACCCACGGTCAAACTGGAAGATCCACCAGCTCTAGCCATGGGTGCCAGCATGACCATGCTACCTGTGCGATGGACTGCATTTTGTTGCAAAATGTCCAAATCTTGGCCAGGCCAAGGAGAGTCTCAACCGCCCTGCAAACTCTCGAGGCCAAAATGGACGTGGTCGAAACCGTGGGCGTGGTACTGCCAATTCTGCCGAGTCGACTCCCCCATCAACTCCCACCTCCTCTGCACCTCCCTCTACCTCTGCAAGTCGTGCCGCCTCTGCTAGTCGTGCCGCCACTATTGAATCTGCGGGAAAGGCAAGTGTTTTGTCTTGTCCACTGAACGCCACCAATGGCTTAAATCCAAAGACGCAAACTGATTGGAATACCGATACAGGTGCCACTTCACACATGACACCTCATCAATCATGGTTTGTCTCGTACAGCCCTCACAAAGTACCCATATGACTAGCCAACCACAACATCATTTTCTCAGAGGGCATCGGTTCAGTGGAGTTTTCAGCCGCAACCGAGTGGATGTATTCTTCCATAATGTTCCATGATGTTCTTCATGTACCCTCTCTATCATGCAATTTAATTTCTCTTTACCATCTTACATGTCGAAAAGGATATGAGATCCATTTATGTGGAAATAAGGCAAACTTCTTGCTTGAAGGAAAAACTGTCTTCACTGCTACAGTGAATGAATCCAACACTGGTTACCTGGATGGACAAGTAATTATTCCGAGGGTCACTCATGCTGCAAATGGTGCATCTACAGTACCATTAACTTGGGAACTTTGCACAGGCGCTTCGCACATCTGAATCATCGTGATGTGAAGCTCACTCACAAGAACAAACTAGTCACTGGATGAAGCTTGAGTCTGATGTCCTACCAGACCCAATCTGTGAACCCTGTATTCTTGGCAAACAGCATCAAAAAAATGTTACGCGTGTCCTGGAACTCACCGAACTTGTCGACTACACCTTGTCCATACAGACCTCAAGGTCCATTGCCAGTTGCAACACCTGAAGGTTACCGCTACTGGATGACATTTATTGATGATGCTACTCATGAACGAACTGTTGCATACTTGCGTACCAAAGATGAGCTGAGAATGCTATCCGGACCTACAAAGCCTTTGCAGAAGGTGAAACCAGAGAGAAATGGGTTATCATGCGGTGTGATGGTGGGGGAATACATCTCCAAATCACTTCTGAGTTGGCCGCAGACATTGGTCTCCAGTACAGTTTACTGAACCAGGTGAACCACATCAAAACGGAGTTGCCGAACGGCTAACCGTGACATGCAGAGGCAGTAAACACACTCCTACAAGAGTCTGGCCTACCTCCCTCATTTTGGTGAGTGGCCCTGAATTTTATATCCACTCCTACAACCGAACCCCTACATCCACCCTTCCAAACACTACCACACCATACGCTGAGTGAAACAAGGGAAGAAACCTGATGTTTCCTACTTCTGCATTTTTGGCTGTCTTGCCTATGTCCTTATTCCCAAGCACAAACGAAAAAGCCCTGCTCCCCACTCCCGCAAATGTATATTTTGTGGCTATCCGAATGGTACTAAAGCCTGGCTATTTTGGGACCCAGAAAGAAAGAAATTCTACACAAGCAGTCATGCTGTATTTGATGAACGCTACTTCCCGGGAAAATTCTCCCAAGAGATTGTCTGCCACGCCAGAACACCCGATAGCTCTGCCAGATGAAGGGAGGAAGATGAGACTCATCCATATCAGAGCTCCACACTGCCGATACCACATCCAAATAACCCTCCAGACTTCCACAGCCAAGTCGTCCCTACACCAATACATGATGCCCCAATAGATCATCCTACCCCTGACCCTCCTGCCCTCAATTACGACCACGCACGCACCAACCCACCTACACTTCCAAAGGCCATATCGATCAAGGAAAGCTCCTGACAACCCACCTAGTAACACGTATAATCCCTTCAGTACTCACCACTTAGTTCACTACCCACTTCAGATGACAAGGACTCAGGTGAAGAAATTGCCAACTATCTCTCAACTGCTGGCCTCAATTATGTATACTTTGGAGTGCAAAACAGTTTTTTAACCCATGGTGAAGCAATGGAATATGCTTTCAATACATCAGAGAGGGTTGTGAAAGCTTCACAGTCTAGCACTGAACCACGTTTGTATGCTGAAGCATGAGACGGTCTGCTGATGAACGTATCCAATGGCACAATGCTGCAGTCCAGGAGGTAGAAGCCCTTATTCAAAATGGCACTTTTGAACTAGTCGAGCTCCCTCCTGGAAAGCAGGCCATTGGAAGCCATTGGGTATTCAAAGTCAAACGGAATGCGGATGGGTCTATTGAACAATACAAAGCTTGACTTGTTGCCCAAGGTTTCAGCCAGCGTCCCGGTTTTGAATACACTGATACTTTTGCACAACTCCAAAATGGGCTGCACTTCGTGCAATCCTTGCTCTTGCTGCAGTTGAAGATCTCATGCTCTATAGTATTGATATCTCAAATGCATTCCTCAATGGAGAACTCAAAGAGGAGATTTACATGAAGCAACCTGAGGGGTTTGAGCAGAAAAGTCCTGATTGGGTCCTCCGACTTCGGAAATCAATTTATGGACTTAAACAAGCAGGATGTGTCTGGATTGAAACACTAAATAAAGCACTACTCAGTATGGGCTTCAAACGAGTCCACTGCAAAAATAGTGTATGGGTGTATGGCCGTGGTGACGACCGAGTATTTATCCCAGTCTATGTTGATGATCTGACCATTGCGGCCAAATCCAGGGACAGGATTGATCATATTGTCAATGAACTCAAGAAGCATTTCAAACTTCGAGAGTTAGGTCCAACATCTTGGCTCCTTGGAGTAGCAATCACACAGGACCTCAATCGTGGCATAGTCACCCTTTCTCAAAGACAATACTGCCTAGACATTCTCGAGCAATTTGGTATGTCAGACTGTGACTCGGTAGTATCACCCCTAGATGCAGGAGTAAAACTATCCAAAGAGCAATGTCCTAAATCCCACGAAGAAGAGATGGAGATGCGCCTCATCCCATACATTAATGCAGTCGGTGCCCTAGCATACCTCACGATTGTGACTCAACCCGATATAGCCTATGCAGTCAGTGTCCTCGCACGTTTTTCAATCAATCCGGGCATGATCCACTGGAAAGCAGTAAAAAGGGTATTCCAATATATCAAGGGTACACTCGATTACATCATCGTCTACTCAAGACCACCAACACCTATCTCACCCCCTTCTAATCTTTTTCAAACATATTCTGATGCCGACCTTGGTGGAGACCCGGATAATGGTAGATCCACCAGTGGTTTCATTGTACTCATGGCTGGAGGTGCGATCAGCTGGTGCAGTCGCTTACAGAGCATTGTGACTCTATCAACGACCGAAGCAGAGTTTGTCTCGGGTGTGTCTGCAGGCCAGGAAACTATTTGGTTGCGAAATCTCTTCGCTGAACTGGGCTACACATTTACCAGCCCATCAGACTTATTCATTGATAACCAGTCAACTCTGTCAGTTGCGAAGGACCCAGAACACCATGGCCGGATGAAACATCTCAACTTAAGATTTTACTGGCTATGCAATCAGGTCCAAGAAGAAAAAATTCGCGTTATACACCTGCACACAGATGAGATGCCTGCCGATATACTTACAAAAGCAATGGGAAGAAAGAAAGTCGAGGACATGGTCAAACTATTAGGACTGAACTGACGTGCTCAGTCAGGGGGGTGTGTTGGAATCGATGACTGAGTACGATAAGAGATATATATAGAGTAGTAGACGCCCATACTGTAAATACTGGGCAACGTTAGTGGCGCTCCTTACTTCTAGCCACTAACGTCGACCCAGGTACGCTACTGTAACACTACTTACTTCTAGCCACTAACGTCGACCCAGTCTCCTTCGAGCGCTATTTGGGTATTTACGTGTAGGTATGCGAAAGGTGCTATAAAACAACCTAACAAAAACACTACCGCACCTAACCAGACTATCGATATGTAAGGGAGCGAGGACGGGTTGTCAGAGATTCCCCGAGGGAAAGCTTTGTAATATTGGATGTACGCGCGCGACTGCTCCAGGTTCAAGACTGTAGCGCTAACGTGGGTAACTAAGCTTAGACAACTCTTAGAACTAAGTCGAGAGAAGCCTAGTTGGGGTGTACGAGTGTACGAGGGAACCAGGTGTGTATGTCCAAATCAATTAACCAAAACCAAAACCAATACAACAAAACTAAGATTCTCCTAGGCAAACTCTGGCTCTAGCTAGAATAGTAATCTCGAGGTTTGTCAACAACCCTAGGCAAACTCTGGCACTAGCTGCTGTGACGCCGTAAAGTCCTCGACCAAACTCTGGGCCAAGCTACGATATTGTGAGTGAACTTAATCACTAGGAACTTGTACCACAATCTTAGTGGCTCGTCTAACTTCGTGAAGAAGTCAACTAAGGAACCCTCACTCTGGAGCCGAATAATCCCTTACTAGAAGCCGTCCCTCTAAGGAAGCAACTAGATTTGAGTTGATCTGGAGTTCGAGAGAACTCTACACACTTAAATTTGATCAAGATATAAATGGGCTTTGCGAAGCGCGTGAAGTTTATTACTTTCTTAAGATAACCAAGTCAGGAGGTGTCACGCTACTGATCCCGTGGGGACGTTCTACGGAGCACTGGTCTTAGCAGTCAAGTCGAGGGCAAGAAACTTGTCTTATTGAATAAATATATCTGGCTTATATACTGAGTAGAGAGAGTTTCATACGAAAAATAGATGAAACAGATACGGAGAGAGACGGAAAGAGAGTGGAACAGAGGAATCTGGCTCGGAAAGGAAACTCCAGCCTATATATGGTACACACGATAAAGAAATAGTCCATTCTTGGGTATATATCAGAGGTAAAATATGATTTCGTGAGGATTAACATAGTTTTAGAGTGTTTTGATCCGAGCGAGGTTTCTCCGATTACTCCACAATTCTCCGGGGTCAGGAGTACCTTTGCGCTTCATGATCACTCGCCGCCCGGTTTCCCTTGGGTGAGTTTCATTCTATTCCTCGGATAGTTCTGTCCATCTGAGTGTGATTAACATTCTCTCGAGAAGGCCTGTTATCTAGCTTTCCAACGACACCACTTATGATAATCTCGAGCAACTGCGCTGAGTATGTACAAGTGATTCCCAATAGTCGGCTTTAACGGATAAGACCTCCGTGTATGATTTCTAAGATCAAATGTTTTGATTTGCCAAGGCTATCCGGCGCGTAGCTTTCCGTAGGACCGCTAAGTATGTTTCTACCGTCCTCACGGTTACAACCGGTGCCGCGAATAGACCTCTACGGTTTCCCTCGGGATTGTTCTGGTCCATTGTTACGGACTGTAAAGTCCACATCTTAACATAGCTCGTTGGGGGACTTAGTGCGAGGGATGCCTTCCCTCATAATTCCTTCCCTCGAGTAACGTGTTGGCTTAGTACTTATCCCGCTTCGAGATGTCCTGTAGTTTAGAGAGTCTACACTCTTTGGGTATAACTAGATTGACGATCTAGCGTTACATCTCCGGGCAGCCCAGGTATCCTCACTAGCTTGGCTCTAGGCTACGCTTGTGGGCGTACCTTCACGGCTCGCTGAGTATTATTGTTAAGTTCTTTGCCTCGGCACCAGCTATCACGCTCGGGCTCCGTATAACTCTCTTATTGCATTGTATAACACGTACAAAGTGTCAAAATGTACGGTTACACGCCTTAGGCCGATTTTAGGCCTAATAGTGCTTGATTCTTCTCTGCGCCAGCTGCCGCCTGTCTTCGTCGAACATAAACTACTCAATGCAAGTACTTTTCAAGCCCATGTCAAAGCCAGAGGCTTGTTAACAGACTGATACCGACATGTCGGAAAAACCAAAAAAAGTCGATAAGCGGCCGTAAGCGCATATAAACGCCATAATCAAAACGGTGATTATGGCAATTACGGGGGCTCATGATAATGACTTGAAATTTATGATTGTTTAAGGCATACAATTGCTTGTAGGCTGATTATTATTCAATTATGACCGGTTACCAGGGATGTTTCAATACTGTCAGCGCCCTAGGAACCCCGGGTGGCCGAGAGTGGAAAATGGAAAATAGGCCTATAGTCTGCCTATAATTGGCTATAAGTGGTCATAAACCCCCATAATCAGCGGGCGCTTATGAGCCTTTTTTTCAAGTTTCCAACACAAGGTAATTCAGACTCAGGTTCAAGAGTGGTCGTCGGAGGTCGGACATTCATCTACCCCAGAGGACGCCTGGTCTGACATGGTAGATGGCATATTGTATTTTAGTGAGAATGGGCGAATTAATAATAACCGACCAGAAATGGGGCCTGGCTCCAGAAGTGATGGGACTTGGTATTTAAGTGAAAATGGCCGAGTGATGGTATCCCCTCCCGGCTCCGTGGGCATAAAGGTCTCTGGTGCTGAGGGTAGATCCTGGTATTTGAGTTCAAAGGGATGGATAGTAGTCGCTGGATTGGAGTCTGCCACTGTGTTCACAATAGCCCGCTCCAGATCTGGAGCCAGTGGCTCAATGCTGTCCCGGCTAGTATTTGTGCCTTCAGTGAATTGAGAGGGCTGCACATCGACTTCAACTAATCCTATGCGTACAAGAATGAGTGCTGAAGTGATGGCCTAGTGGGAAACCAAAAGTCAGCTGTGTTCCATTACGAGTCCTGAATGTAATGAAGGCTCGTCCTTATGGCCGGTTTCGCATGGGAATTTTGTCCCAATTGGTTTTGATGGTGTCCAAATTAAGCTAAGCAGAATTGTTTCGCCTTATTTGGGATGTCAAAGCGCCTGTCATGTGATTTTGTGAATTTACCTTCAGCGCTCAACAACAAGTTCAATGCTTCTCATGATCACTGCACTTTTCGCAGCTCCCAGTTGCCTGTTATTCCTTGTTGCGCCACTTACTCTCTTTATTCGCATCCTACCGCTTACTGCGTGGCAGTGCGACCACATTTACCTAGCGCATCGATGCATCTGACTGATACCGAACCATCCTCTTGACATTTTTTCCTGCATTAAATGCCGCTGCAGTTCTGTCTCTTACATGCATGAGCAAATTCTCAGTGCAGTAGATTCTTTTTTGCCACACGATGTTTATATATATCTCATCCTGTTTTGTACCCCGCACTTTACTTCCTCGGGTTTTTACTTTTCGTCAGTGGCGGTTGAAGCCTCTTTCGGTGTATTTAATGGTTCCATCGACAACTTCGATATTTACTGCCCTTTCTAACCTCAGACAAAATGCCTTCCTTTACTTCTTGTGAGTGTATTCGGGTATCCCTTGCATTCCTCACACTGATTTTTCTTTCATAGTGCCTACCGAGCTCACCACCAAAATTTTGTGAATTTATGTCGCTTTCTACATCGATCCTTCATTTGACATCACTCGTGATCCATTGAATGATAGCAGCGCCCTCGAACTTCAGCATCTTTCCAACCAAAAAGAGCTCCTTTCCATGCTTACGGTTTGCCGGACATTCACTGCTGTGTTGCCTCTGCTTATATTCCAGCGGGTCAATATCTTTTCAACCAGAGCAGTCACCAGCTTCCATCACGCTGTTTGTTCTCACTTGGGAGAGTGTATTGGATAATATGAGTATCAGAAATGTTAATATGTTATTGGGCCCAGGCACGTACTTACCTTCTGCTGTGATGTACTGCAGAGTGTAGTCTACATTTCATACCTAGTCTCTTCCAGGACTCGTACCTGCCACGCGCTTGCGCGATGGCCCACACTCGCAAGTTATTGGCAGTACTTATGGGAAGATATGCTACTATTACTTACAGCTACCTGCGTGAGGGCACAGATACTGAGAATCCGGGGACCACCTGAAGCCACCTCTTCAAGATCAAATCCAGCTCCTAGGAACTTTGAAGATGTCTCCACGTTTAGCACCAATGCTACACCCAAAAAGATGGGCAGTAGCAGCCCAGATTCTAGACTATACAAGTGTTAGTCAAAGTGTCCAGATTGTGTTACAATAACCATCCATACAAAATTTCCATAAGTTTCTGAGCGTACTTTGAGAACTTTTTCCAAGCGATTTCTCTGTTTGATGGTTTAGCCACCAAAGTCTAGATGCTGTAGGAGCAACCAGGAGAGCAATTGATATATGCAGCAGACAATGATTTGCAGTCAAACCTAGCAGGGCTGTGAGCACGATCCCCTACAGCGATCTCGGAAGGACATAAATGAAAAAGAAAAGGCCATTTTCTCCTTCATTTGCCCCCCGTAGATAGATTCCAATGGCTGTGAACACATTAATGATCGGAGCTATTACACAACTTCAAGCTGGACTTTGACATCTACCAAAGTTGCTAATATACCCAGGGCAGGTAGAAGGATAACGGTTTTGCTTCCATTCCACAAAACAATAACATCGATGCATCTGAAATTCAGATTCGAGAAAAATTGGAACAAAAAATTGGAACATAGGACTTTTCCAACTTACCAACATCAAATCATCGAGTGTACTTTCAAAACATCCATCCTGAGTAAGATTGGATTCAATATGTATAGACAAAAACACAAACCTGGTGATAAAGAAGATCCATGTTGTTGCCATACAAGACCTGTTCTTAATCAAAAGGGATGGACTGGCAAAGAACGTCAATGATCTTGACCTTGCTGAGGGGCAAGGAAAAGATGTATGCAAAAAGAGCAATTCATTGGAAAATTAAATCGAGCACAACCAAACAAGTGGTCAGCAGGAAAAACAAGAGAGTTGTTATTACATATAGATTCCTTGGCATGCTTTTGCCGGAAGACATAGATGCTGAGGCAAAGATACTCAAACATGTTCCTATAATTATGAACTTTTAGCTTCACAAAAAGAATGAGTGTGTCCGAGCGAAACTCGGTGCTCACCATAAAGAAGGAGTTCCAACTTCCGGATAATGGGCAATGTTAGTAATGGTCGCAGAATCCGTACTTCTACCACTCACTGCAACTGGAAGAAGAAGTGACAGAAAAAGTTGAAACTGGATAGAAGATTTAATATCTTCGGGCCATTGCTCAAGTGGGCAACTCATTATTGTCTGAGTCCTAGTGATGGGAGGGCCGGGTCAGTGACCCTTGACCCGGCCCGACCCAGCTAAGGTCGGCCCGGCCCTTGCAGAGGGTCAATGAGGGTCAACGGCCAGGGTCAGGATTTTGCTGACCCCTGGCCTGGGTCTTGACCTTGGGCCAAGATCAAGTCTAAAGCTCATGCCTGGGTTCTCTTGAGTGTTGAATGTTTTATTCTTAATAGCTTGAGGCTACTAGTAAATGTACATAGTCCACTTGTTAACTTAGCCCATGAGTAAGCACAGAGAACTGTAAATTTAATACACTGCCCATCAGCTTGTTGACACATGAGTGCACAAAATGCAAGACCAGCAAGAATTCACAGTCAAATCTCTTCTTATGTTGTAACCTATCAGATAGAGTACTTATCTAATATTCTGCTTGAGATTTTCATTGAAGTAGTAACTAGTATGAACCATTTCAGATAAGTTCATGACCTGTAGTCCTGCGCAGCTGGTGCATCTGCGTTTGCTGTAATTTTGACCATCCAAAGTTACCCTAGTGATGTTCTTGGTGATGTTCAGGCTGAGACTTTCAATTTGTGGATGCGTCGGGAGCTCAGGTTATGCCTCGGAATTTCGCGCTGCCAGTCAAATCTCTATGAAACTTGAATTGTACTAAGGTAGCCATTACTTACAGTGGACCTGTTACCATCTCCGAGTCTGTCCTCTACCTTCTCTTCAGGAGTTGAGGTCGCTGCCTGCTCGGGTAATAGTAACTGGAAACTGGCCGCATTCGGTCGTTAGCCTGAGTTACCAAGTATCTAGTATCTGTCCATCATTTGTATTCAGGCGTGTGAGAAGGTGATATATTGCAGATGCTAATAGTATGTCTAATGGACTAAAAATGGTAGTTCTGCGTCTTCCCCAGTTCTACGTATGTCCCCAATGTGTCCCGTTCTTCCGAGCTGATCATACTTTTGCTGGGCACATATCTGACGCAAAATGGGACGCGTCGGTTTTCCTTTTATCTACTTACAGTTGAATACAAAATTGTAGACGGAGTGGCGATTTGTAAAACTCAATCCTTCCGCCCTTCAACAGACTGCAGCGCTGGTGCCTGGTGGTGACCGACGTTACGATTATTCTTCTGCATCTATGATCTGTTCGGATGCCACTCCACAGCATTTAGGCTCTCAGGCGGTGGTTGAGTCGACAGATAGAGAGACTCCTTGAAAAATGTCCTGGGAGTACAGTTCGAAGCCGTACGGTAATCTTGTAACACTCAATCTAGATTTGACTCATTTCTATTTATAACTTTGCCTTGAATCTGGACTCGCCCGCCGTCTTTTTGGGTCTGGCATTGGCAAATGAACGTCGCCATTGTTAGATACTAGGGTGGAACTGGTGCTCCGGTTCCAGAAGATGGTATACCAATTAGGGCTCGGATGTATTAAGGGTATGTGCGCTCACGCAGATTGCCGTAAGTAACGCTGAGTATCTATAAGCTACTCTGGAGCCGGCTAATTCTGACTTCTCCCCAGGCCATTGCCTCAACGCTGATCCTGGTGCGCATCGGATTAGGAGTTGATGTACAACTTACGCAGTTCCTGAAGGCACACGTCGTACAAATGTGGCAACCCCAGATCTGGAGCAGGTTCTCATGGATGATTCCAATCCAGTTACCATCTATCTTTTTTCGCTGGAATACTATAACATCCACCCTCTGGTGAGGATTCTACTTGAGCAAGGGGGTATCATCAGTAGACCTGGGGACTGCATTGTGTCTCAAATACAAATACCATCACCTGGCGGTTTCACTTCCAGAGCCACTGAGTCACAATCTTGCTACATGTCAAGAACCGGTCTTGACAACAGTAAGCGTCTGGAGCTGCTAACTGCAACAAGGGGCAAACAAGGGGCGAGTTTCGTAGTAATGGATCTGGCAATTGATAGTAGATACTCGATATTTAAATTGTACGAAGTCATACATGCGTAACAACGAGCTCTGATCAGTTCTGAATCTACTAGTTCGACTATACTTTATAGATAGATTGCTTCGAGGCGCTGCAAAAATGGATACAATTATGAGTTTGAGACCTGTGGTCGAGCACGTGACGTTCCGAAATGAGTCAGCAGATTTCGACGCGTGTGTCACGCAACGTCACAATCTTTTCTCTTTCCATCACTGTCCTCATGCGGGGACAAACACTATCTTATCACGTTGAAAACCTCGAGGATTGCCTACTGTATGGCCTCCCATACCTCGATGTAGATTACAGACTGCGTCAATCTTCCAGCAATCATACAATTAGCAAGGCTCAAGCAGTCGAGCGATTCTAAAGCCCTGTCCGAATCCGAAACGAAAAATGAAGCATCAGTAGAAAACGTGCTCGATCCCGTCTTTATCTCCACCGTCTTCTCGAAGTAAACGAAGCAAGACCTCAGAAGGCGCTTTGTTCGTGATGATAATAACCCCTGTCCGAATATGGATATCCACACCTAGAAGGTTTTGACTTTCTCATCGTGAGGGGCAAGAGAGGCTCCTGCGCTACGGCACATTGTTGAATTGACTATACCAAGTCGATTCCGGATGAAGATCATCTAAGGTTTTCTGCCTCGGACGCGTGGAAGGCAGAAGAAGAGTGGTTTGAAAGAGAGTTGTCAGATCTCAGCGCAGAATGTTTGGAACCGATGTCTATAGAATTGGGGAAAGTTGAAATAGTCAAGTATCGCAGTCGGTATGTCATTACCCTTGAGCACGATGGTTGGCCACAGTGCCTTCTGCAATCCCGACAACCTTGACAGTGGTTCCTTGGGTCTTCCACGGGAGTCAGAGAATCTCATCAACTGCATTCATATAATGTCTCTAGATGGGAGGGCAAGAATAACACGCGTTTGAAGCTTGTCATTATCCCCGGCAAGGAGACTGCTTCCGACTCCATCTCGAACTTTCGTGTCATTCGTTGCTCCTACCATCTTCGAGCCGCCTCCAACCGGAAGCAACGATATACAGCTACAGTCGAAGATGCGCAACGACGTATCCTGCTATTCCTTTTCCCTCCTAGCCCTTCTCCTCCTTCGTTCCAAGGCACTGTCAATATTCCATTCTACTATTCTATTCTTGGTCCTGCACCTTCTAGCTTCTCAGTCGCCGAAATGGCCATGCAACTGCCGCCTTCTTCCCACTCTTCTTCCTTTTCAGAGGCGCACGGTCGGCTGGCTTCTGGAGAGAGAAGGAATGACTGTGTCAAACGATGGTAAAATCATTCCGAAACGAAATGCTGGGTTTACATTTTGGCTTGCTGTGGATGTGAATGGCGAAGAATGGTTCCTTCATCGACTGTCCGGCGCCTTCGTCTAGAAGCACCAATTTCGGATAACGATGTAGCACCTGGTGGTATTCTGGCTGAAGAACCGGGTTGGGAAGACGATTGAAACGATTTCGCTTGTATTACTCAACCCGGCCCTTCCACAGTTTAATCCTTCAGTTACACGCTGGGACCCTGAAGCTGAGCTCGATGTCAAAGCTATCAAGTGCGCATGAGAAATCTTTCAAGGTTTATATTAATCTCATCGTTATGACTATTAAGTCTACCTTGATTGTTACACCAGCTACTCTTGCTACTCAATGGTTTGACGAATTAAAGGCCACGCTCCTAGCCTCAAGGTTTTGGTATACGATGGCTGGAATAATGTCAAAGTTCCTATCACACTGCTCAGATCGAAAAGGTACGACAAGAACGACAGCAGGCAAAGTCAAAGGCAAAGAAGAAATCTGCCAGAGCTGGTACGAAAGCTGAAGCCGAAGCTAACATCAAAAGAAGAAGGGAAAGGCCACTGCAGTTGATGCCCACACGATGGATATGGAGACCGATGAAGTTATGGATTGGTGCACCTATGTTCACCAGTTCGACGTCGTGATCACGACTTACAACGTCCTTCAAAGTGACTTGAATGTTGCCAGAGCTCCTCCAACACGGCCAGACGAGATGGCGTGGTGTATGTTAATGTTGAGAGACCGCGTTCACCGCTTATATTGGTCGAGTGGGCCCGAGGTGAGTAGCTAATTGTTCTAACAATAAAATCTGACTCAAACTTGCTTATAAGTGGTGATGGATGAAGTACAAATGGCCGGTGGAGCAAAGATTGAGTGAGTTTTCATTTAACACGCGCTACTACTCCTAACCTGATCGTATATCTAGGGACATGGTATCACTAATTCCTCGACGCTCATCCCTGGCAGTGTCCGGAACACCCGCACGCGTTCAAGTATCGGACTTGTCGCATGTGCTCAAGTATGCAGCTTCTCTGCTCTTTTCCTGAATTTATATTAAGAGACTATAGATTCTTACGATTCAATATGGAAAATCGTCACTGGACGACTGCTCCAGCCAGGCTATGCATCGAACTTTTACGATCTTTTCAAGTATTATTCTGTTCGGTAAGCCACTCTTGGCCTCATTGGCATCGCTCCCTTTCTAATTCGATGTTCAGGTCCATGAAATCGCAAGTTTCACACGAGTTGACCATTCCCCAGCAGACACGATTTTTGGTCGGCATCGAGCTGGGGCGAGTCGAACATTTGGTACGAGGCTATCAATGTTCAAGTTTTGAATCTATTTTCCGACAGCAGTATACAACAGGTATACGACCAGTCGTTAGAAGTCATCCTGAACGATCTAGGTCTTGATGCGAGGGTGTTGCAGCGTCTGACGGCTGGGAAGTTGATAGCGCCTTGCTTAGATCGTCTATCCGTCGTCTGCGCGGAATCTGTACCCATCCCAGGTCAGTTTTTCGGAGCCCTTTCTACATGCCTTTGTTGACCGGAATTCAGGTGGGACAACTTGTGGGCCAGAATGAACGACTTTACAAGCCCGGAGTTTTGAAGACTATGGGGATGTCTTAGAGGTCAGTATCAAAATTTGTCTTCTCGCCCTTTGGCATGATGGCAGCGTTATCGTTCCAGAACATGAAGGACCAGAACTGGCGAAATATTCTCGACGATTGGAGATCGAAAGTTAGTTTCGGTATGGTTAAAATCGAGCTTGACTGATTTTCTCAACGTTTTCCATAGATCCAAGTTCTAATCAAAGTCGCTCAGCTGAAGCATTTAAACACCAAGCTTTGAATCGTTTCCAGCCCGTTCTCGACTGTTTACTTTTAGCCAAAAGGAAGCCGAATTGATGATCGCTGAGATCGAAAAGGCCATCGCTGAACACGACATTCAAGGAGAAGCACTTAAAAAGGAAGCTGCTGAACAGCGGGCAGCACTGGATCAAAATCGTGCATCTAGTTCCTCAGGCAAGGGCAAAGCAAAACAGAGATCCGTATCGCCTCTCTCCCAGGATGAGATGGATGAAGACGAAGACGACGATCTTGGTCTGCCAAGACTCCTGCTGGAAAGGAGCATGGAGACAAACGGCGTGCTCTCATACATCGTCTCCGTGAAGCTCGTATCCAGTACCATCGAGTCAAGTTTTTACAGGGTGATGCTATCATAATCTTGGTACCAAGTACACTGCTCAAGAGGATGACGCTTATGCATCTGCTGAAGTCATTCGTCGGAATCTCCTGAAATGCAAGTGTACTTCGAATCGACGGAAGGAATTTCTACTGACGTGGCATTTTCCGTTCTCAGCTACTGAACAGGACGCCAAGGATGGAATGGCTTTGTTAAAGCTCGACCTCATTGGTGGCAGGTCAGGTGTAGACAAGGAAAGCCTACTGATACCAGTCCTTATTTGGAAGAAGGAGGTATTAGATCAGCGGATTTGGTGAGGAGTTCGTTTTATTCAGCTAGACCATTGCTTATCCTCGGTATACAGATCGAAGAACTGCACGAACTAATTGAAAACGTTCTCAACGAGGTATGTAGATCTTGATGCTCAATCTTCACACCCTTTCTGACGCATCTCTCGAAGCAAACTGAGCTTTTGTGGGAATGCGGTCTAAAATTCACGAGCTCCTCACCAGAACTCACTTCTGGAGACGATGATGCTGATGGTCAGGAATACCAGCGCACGCTCGACAACAAGGTGAAGCGGAAACATACTTGCAAGCTTATGCGCACTTCTTGCCGACCGCCGGGAAGCTCTTACCAACGAACGAACTCTCTTGGCTGCTCATGATGCAAAGTAAGCGCAAGCTGGATCTCAAGAGCGATCTGACCTACATGTTGATAGGGAAACGAAGCAACGAATAACCAAGGCTGCTCTAAAGCTATGGCGTGGACACATTAGATATACCGCTGACATCGACATACAGCCCGAGCATGAAGTCCTCTTTAAACAACTGTCCGATCAAAGAAAAGCTTTGCTTCTTGATTTGAATGGTCGTGCCGTTAGAAGCGTAAGTGATTTATCTAGTACAAGTCTTTGATGCTGCTAAACTGATGTACAGATCCTTGTCAACTTGACTGGAGCACACTCTCGGACTGCTCAAAACGATCCCGAGAGACTCCTACTAACCGTAGCTATCGCAGATTTGCGTAAACTGATCGGCTCTCAGCGTCAGTGCTTGCTCACTTTTATCTTTTTGTTTTCCTCATATTGAATTCACCACAGAGACAATGATGGACAAGGTGAGCGCAGATCTCGCGCTCTTCCGAAAGGCTTCAACAGCGGGTGCTGTATTTCCGGCAACTACAAGAGATCTCCGATTCTGTTGCCGACGTTGAATTCGAAGGGACGAAAGAAGACGCTCTAAATTACTCGGAAAAGGAGATTAAAGATTTAGACTCGCAGATCACTGCTAAGAGGGCTCACTACGATATCTCAACCATCTTGTTAAAAGCAACGAGGAAGAGAAATGGACGAGAAGACAAGCTGTGTGTCTTGTGCCGCTGTGACTTTGAAAGAGGTTTCATTACTACATGGTAAGCTGTATGTTGTCCGCGTGAACCTTATCTGACGCATTATGATCAGCGCGCACATCTTTTGTGAGGGTTGCCTCAAAGAGTGGATGGGTAAAAAAGATGGAAAAACTTGCCCTGTTTGTCGGTGAGTTTGAGATATCAATATGCTGCTTTAGTTTCACCACTGAGGTCTTTTGTCAAGTGTCACTATCGATTCAGAGAATCTGCAACGTTTTACGCTGCAAGGTCAACAACCCCCTCCGAAACCATGGTGAACGGCGAACTTATACCTACATCTCGTAGAAAAATAGAATACAACATAATTGGTGAGTGGACCACGGTTCTCCAAATTGTTCTGACTGCAGTTTTTCTATACTCAGACGCAACGGTATTCGAAGCGGTACAATCAATGGAAGCCATCGGGGATTACGGGACCAAGATCCAGACGCTTGTTCGACATCTCTTGTATCTGAACAGGTTGATCCAGGTTCCAAAAGTATCATTTTCTCCGCTGGGCTGATTCCTTAACTAGTGGGTCTCCTTGTACGCTATTCCAACAATTCATACTGACATTCCATTTCTTCTTCAGTTCTGGAGCGGGCTTTGCATGAAAATGGTATGAGCTCGCAGGCTCCAGAATTGGAGCTGATGTAATATTTAGGCATCATTTCAATCCGGATAGATCGAGGAACGAGAGGAGAAGGACCCGTGAAGAAATTTAGAGTCACCCAGAAATATCTGTCCTTCTACTTCATGGGTTCGTATCTAGTGCTTGCTAGCCGTTTTATCAACTGAACATGTTGTTTCAGTGAACGGGAAAATGCGGGACTCAACGTTACTTGCGCTTCTCGTGTGTTTTTGTTGGAGAGTGTTGTCCATCATGGGTTTGAATTCAAGGTATTTTATCGTTTCGTTTTATCCATGTGATGCAATCTTTATTGATGTTGTACCAGCAATTGCGAGAATCGATAGATTGGTCAAACGCGAGTACCGAAGGTATGTGGTTTGAATTGATTTTCACACTTGCGAGCTCACTTTTGGATGACAGTCTATTGCTACTACGCCGAAGACACCGTTGAAAGAAATATTCTCGATCTCGCCGCTCGTCAAGGACTTTCTTTATACACCAAGGAAAACTCTGCTGGGAGTCTCAAACGTCTCGTCTTTCGCAAATGACAAACAGATTATTGACTCACCCTCAAGAAAAACACGAAAGCTGGGAAGGGTGACTTTATATCTAGTGAGTCGATGTTCCTCTGCTGGGCTCAAATACTAAGTTAAGTATTTCACCGTAGGTCGACGACATGCTGGCAATTCTTTTTCCCTCATATGTTCGAAGATGTGGAATATCTCCTACCTTCTGAAGATCTAGTCATGTCTGATGTGACGAATGTCCATGACGATGCTCAACAAGGAGGAAGCCGGACTACATGGAAAGGGAAAGGCAGAGCGATACAGGAGAATGCAGTAGCGGGACCGTCTAGATTACGGCGTTGAGGGAAGCCAGCCTTCTCCACACTTCATCGGGTTGCTGGGTCCTTTTTGCTTGCTTGAACTATTTTATACGTATGTACTTGTATCTGACTTGCTTGCATAGAGCATATATTGCAGATGAACAGTCTTGAACCCGTGTCCACGGCACACCTACGGAGCTCATAGTAATTCCGAATGTAGTGCTAACACAAGCGAAATAGAATTAAGGTAGAGACGTCAACGTGTCAACGTTGGACCACGGATGATAAACAAGAAAGCATGTTAATAGCGACTTAATGATAGGCTCGTCATTGTACTTGGAAGCGAAGTAGAGGAGGATGAAGGCTAGTTTGATTGGAGAAGATACAGCCCCAGTTCATCGAATCCAGAAAGAATCTCGTGCAGTGAGGACCATCCCCACATTCACTTTTTTACATTATATTTAGTCGGAGGTGATGGTCTTGCCATGTTCGTTCTATATTGTTCATTTTGATTCGTGAATGGTCGATGCATGTACGGATCATTGAATCCAATCAGAGAACCAATATCGTGCCTCCGAACAACGCCAGTATCGATATAATGGCACCGAAAGAGAAGCAAAAGCCGCAAGCTCCTAGCGCGCCATTACTAGAGCTCGAAGCTCCTAAAGTAGCAGCAGCAGGAGTGGAGTGATTCGAAGCGGCTGGGATACTCGGAGCAGCTACACTCACTGTAGCCGTGATAGCAAAATGAAGATGGGAACCTTCACTACCAGCGGAAACAGCGGGGGATGTTTGTGTACTGTCTCGCTAGTGACAGCAGTGTCTGATTCGCTCGGAGACTCGGAAGAGGGGGGGAGGAGGGAGTACTTATTGAAGTGACTAGAGTCGTAGAAGTAACGGATGAGCCGGGGACAGTGGTAAACGATGTTTCGAAAGACGTGGATACAGCTATCGAAGTGCTGTGACAATGACTTCCGTCGGTGTAGTGGTTCTAATGTTCCCAAGAAGGTTAGATGAAATTCAATGAGCGAAAGATTGTTCCTCACGTATTCGGATTACCACTTGCTGAACTTTGAGCTTGAGAAACTGCGGCCGCAGATATCCCTTCGAAGCTCAAGGCAAGGAATGTGAGCGCAAACGCGAAAAGAGTGATCTGGGATTGGGAATAAAACATTTTCGGATAGCTTTTCTCGAGAAGCTGAATGGCGGAAAGAAAAAGCTTGGAAAAAGCTGCACAAAAATCTTAGAGAGAGACCGGAAAGGAGATCGGAAAGGAGAAGTAAGTGTTACAACGCTGAACGGGGATAAATA
The DNA here is from genome assembly GCA_015501585.1 of Rhodocollybia butyracea. Lineage (NCBI taxonomy): Eukaryota > Fungi > Basidiomycota > Agaricomycetes > Agaricales > Omphalotaceae > Rhodocollybia > Rhodocollybia butyracea. The sequence continues at coordinate 21,628 of JADNRY010000822.1, forward strand.
TATAGGCCTAAAACCCGGGAGGTGAGCAGCCCCAATGCGACCATCAACCTCAAGCTCCACAGGACAGCAATTACATGATTATATTCTGAGTGGGAACAGGAGTGAACATGTGGAGTTAAAATCAGGTAAATATTGATGGAAATATTCAGTGTTCGGAACGGAGGAAAGGCGTATTGCTTCGGAGTGATACCATCCCACTATTATATTGCTGTTTGCAGAAATGAATTCCATCCGTCAATTTTTCTCTCAGTGTTGTATATAAGCCATTAAGCTATGTATATGAGGGTGGGAGATAGAGAGGCGTATGACTGTGGAAGGCGTTGGGCGTTGAACGCTGGGAAGGTGTTGAAATGGAGGTTAAAGTCAACATTGATTCATCATGGTACTGAGCTTTAGCACTAATAACGTAATGTTTCCCACACGATATCTCCGAGTTTGCCGAGAGTTGCATGCTCACTGTGGAGATGGATCCGGAACATGAGCGCGTCAACCCTTCTTTGATAGCCAACTCATAAAAGACGAATTCAGCACAGCAAGACTGTTACCTGTCCAGAACATAAACGATAGAACGTGTCATATGCACCATAGGAGCCCAAGCTCTCAAGATCTCAAGCTCAAGCTCAAGGTTGATACGATTGGCATTCTCTCTACAAGCCGGTGAGATTGGAGCATCATTAACACTGGTAGAAGGACTCACTCGTAGAGACAGATGATCCTTGGATGAATGACACATCAGTGAACACAGATCGTGGCGCTACCGTGGAAGGTATAAGAAGGTCAACTACGCCAGTGGTACTTTACCGAGAACATATGACGAATTTCTTTTTTTACAAAGGACAGCCCCAAAAGCACTGGTATCGTTGAAGAGGGACACGATGCCGATAGCTCCTCATCCTACGCAGTCGAAACTCCTTCGGATATACTTCACAGAGAGATCACGACAATCTACAAAGGGTCAACAAGGAGAAAGTCGGTTCCATAGAGATTCATAATTATCGTCACGACGTTGTGAACGTGAGGGGAACAAACATCTCCCTGACTACATCATTCACTGGGACATCCGGGTTCGTGACCGCATTTTCCCCCGTCTGCTCTTCCATTCGAGGTTGTAAACGTGAATATTTTCAGGGAGTTCACCGCTTCCGATGGTCAAGCGTATAAATGGGCTTGGAAGCAACCCGCAATCGAGGTGGGTTCAAAACTTTTCGAGCTTCTTCTCACATTATGTTCTCAAAGTGTATAAAGCTGCTCGCTCACGATGGCTCTGAAACCTTGGTTGCCCGCTATGACCGAGCGCATATCTTGGTATACCCTCAGCATTGCATATTGTAGAAGAGGTCCTAGTAACACTGCTCTATATGCTGCAGACAACGAGGAGGGATGATATCCATGGACAAATCATTGCCACTGTGGGGGCTAACCGATAATCTGGCCCGGGAAGACGCGAGGATTAGGTGACAATATTCTCGGCTATTCCTGAACAGAAATTTCTACATAAGTAGTAATGTATTCTGTAGTTATTATTATGGGCATAGTTAAGGATTTTTTAAGCTAGTTCCTGCACAATCTTAATAACGTAGTAATGTTTCCCACACGATATCTCCGAGTTTGCTGATAAAGTGGAGTGACTGGGCAGAGTTGCATCTAGTTGCATGCTCACTGGAGATGGATTCTGGAACATTAGTGCGTCAACCCTTCTTTGACGGCCAACTCATAAAAGAGCACAGCAAGACTGCTACCTCCTATCCAGAACATGAACGATGGAACGTGTATCATGCACCATACTAAGGAGCTCAAACTCGAGGTTGATACGATTGGCATTCTCTCTACAAGACGGTGAGATTGGAGCATCATTAGCACTGGTGGAAGTACTCATTCGTAGAGACAGATGATCCTTGTATGATGCACACATCAGTGAACACAGATCGTGGCGCTACCTCAAGTCTCCACTAGTGGAAGGTATAAAAAGGTCAACTACGCCAGTGATAGTACTTTACCGAGACCGTATGACCAATTTCTTTTTTACAAAGGACAGCCCAAAAAGCACTGATATCGTTGAAGAGGGACACGATGCTGATAGCTCCTCATCCTATAGAGTCGAAACTCCTTCGGTTATACTTCACAGAGCGATCACGACAATCTACAAAGGCTCAACAAGGAGAAAGTCGGTTCCATAGAGATTCATCATTATGGTCACGATGTTGTGAACGTGAGGGGAACAAATATTTCCCTGACTACATCATTCGCTGGACTTCCGGGTTCGTAGTTTCACCCCGTCTACCCTTCCATTCGAGGGTGTAAACGTAACTCTTTCCAGGGAGTTCACCGCTTCCGATGGTCAAGCGTATAAATGGGCTTGGAAGCAACCCGCAATCGAGGTGGGTTCAAAACTTTACTTTTCGAACTTCTTCTCACTGTTATCAAACCCTTGTTATACAGCTGCTCGCTCACGATGGCTCTGAAACCTTGGTTGCCCGCTATGATCGAGCGCATATCTTGGTATACCCTCAGGCATTGCATATTGTAGATGAGGTCCTAGTAACATTGCTCTATATGCTGCAGACAACAAAGAGGATGATACCCATGGACAAACGGATATCGTTGCGTCAGGTGGGTTAGCTCAGCCAGGTTAGCTTACGCGTAGATTCTTTGCTTTTTTCCCTAGTACGAATTTATCTTCCTGAAGTAGACGCTTTTCTAAATGAAAATGAACGCTGTACGCATCGGAGAGAAATTCATTGAGTTCAGTAACAATGTTAAACGAATCTCCCACAGTATGTATGCGAATACTTCTTCCAGAATCTGGGAGGGTTTAGGAGGGATAACTTATCAGCGCATTGAAATCTCCTTTTTGGCTTCTGTAAGCTTGTGGGGACCTTCAAGACTACGGTTTTGAATGTCTGCTGCCTTGAACAGCTGCGTAGTAGAGTCGATGAGAATATGGCTTGGGCAAATAGTATCCTGAAACTCGATATTGACCGAACTGGGGCCATCCATCATACCGATATCATTTGGGAAGATATTGAGTGGCTGTTTAGACAGGCATTTTTCCATTACCGTGTTTAAGCGCGCCTACCTAGGGCTCAAAGTTGAAGGAAGTAGAGCTAGTGGCCCAGGGTTGAAAAACAGACAGGACATCTTTCCGAAAGTTTGGTTGCGAGTCATATCGCGTCGCTCAAAGTTGCAGTTTATGCTGTGCGACAAAACAAAAGACGATAATACTTAAAATGAAAGGCTGGAATGCTCGCGCTCACTGAACGTCACTGCCCCCCCGGTGGGAATGAGGAAGAACACCGTGAATCTTGGCATTGATGCAGCGGGCAAGGACGATTTGTACAGTGAACGAGGAATGATTC
>JADNRY010000823.1:0-24981 GCA_015501585.1 Rhodocollybia butyracea
TCATCGCGACTGGCCCCGCAGCAGCGACGCCTCCAAAAAACGTCTCTGGATGATTAAGAACGAAACATTGCGGTAAGAAATCCACCGTATGACCCTGAAGGAGTGTAAGGTGACCATCATAACATCATAAGTTAGCTATAAAAAAAAACGAAAACCTTAGAATAGCACTTACCACTAGAAACTATCACCGGACTATTCTCTGCCCCAGTAACATTCGCTTTGATCGACTGGACAAATGCTACCGAATCGGACATGACGTTGTCGAGCGTCAAGTACTGGATGTTGTCTCGAGTCCAGGAATCATTCCCGAAAGGAAGACTCTCGCCAAAGTAACGATGCTCGATGGATGTGGCGATACCTCCTAGTTCTTGGGCCCAGCTGTACAGGATCGTTGATTCCTATTCACAGGCCGCCAATTTGGGTCAGTTTCAATCTTCGGCAAAGTCAAGGTCATGATAAGTATGTATGTACTCACAATACGGATCATTTCCGTAGATTCTTCACCTTGAAAGAGTAAAATCGGACCACCAGGCTTGAAAAACCCAGTCTCCAACTGGTATTGCTGTTGAAAAACACCACTCGTGTCATTGAAATGGTCTATTTTCTGAGTGAAGAATCGAGGAGTTGGGAAACTTGAACTGATCGAGTTGATTGAGATGTTTGTTGACGACGAAGCATCCAGGGCATTGATGCTTATGAGAGCGGTGAGGGAGGTATACAGATGTCGGATGATCTTCGCGCTATAGGGCGTATATGGCGTATGCCTGTATAGGAAGTCAGTGGAGCTCCACCAATCATAACGTCGAAAATCTCCCGAATAGACATCAAGAGTTACTAGTTACTAGTTACAGCTTAAGCGCTTTACCACCAGTGATCCAATCCTTCAAATAGCATCCTAAGAAGAGTTTACTGCCACTTGTTGAAACTGAGTCAAATCTGGGAGGAACTTGGAGTTTCCAGAAGAGACCAAGTCAAACAAACACCTGAGTAGTGGATGGTCAGCGAACTTCTTTTCCCGGGGGCGCACATAAGCCGTAGAAAACGACACTCACTTCGTTAACCGGAGGAAATGTAAGCTCAACGCGTTTGAGGTTGTCCCTTCGGTTGCTTCAGTCAACGCGTCGACGACTTCAACGTATTCAACAGATGAGAAAAAGAGACAAGGCGAGCGCCTTGCGGTCACGCGTTTCTATAGATTCTAAAAATAGAATCTAGTGACCTGGGAACATGAGGCTCTTTATGAAGTCTTCCTATATCCGTCGAGGATAGACTCGATGAAATTCAACTCGATCGTAAAGCTTGTAAACAGTTCTCCTCAAGCACCCTTGATAGGGACTTGGGAGGGTCGATATGCCCTTTTCGAGGCTTTCCTATAGACTTGTAGGGAATATAAGTAATTTCAGACGAATACATAGATCTGACGAGCAACTGGGGCTGCCTAAAAGGCCAGCGCTGATACGCATAAATAGGCCGAGTAAAAAAAAATTTCCACGGCGATGCAACGGCAATGCTCCCCGTTACGTGCACTATCTACAAGTTTATTTCTGCGAAACGAGAGGGTATCGTTGGATATCTTGTCGGTCGAGGATTGCATTTTCAGCTTCGTTCAACATTCCCGTGACTACTGCAATATATTCGTCTTCGGTATACTGGGCCTCCTGCGCCAAAGCAGTCAAGTGCTGCACAATTGTGTGCAACGCGGTGTCCTTACTGGCACCATATGCCAGAAGGACCGCCATGAGCTTCTTCTTGGACTCTGGGAGAGGTAGTCCGATCCATTTTTCCGGGAGTTCTAAACCGTCCTTCTTTCGGCTTAGCTGCAAGTACCGATCAGGTGGGTGCCTCAGTTCCATAGCGATGTAAAGGAGGTTTGCATCACGTGGGTCTGGGGGCCGCCCATCCAAAAGCCACCCAAACAGCGGTACGGTCACCTCTGCATTGGCGCCATTCTCGAGCAGGAACACCACCATGTCCTGATCACCTCTGTGAACCGCGAAGCCAAGTGCGGTACCCAAGGCACCACGAGACTCGAGATCTGCGCCGTGATCCAGAAGGAGACGTGCCATTTCCAAGTGCCCGAATGTGCAAGCGTAATGGAGCGCACTTTCTTTGCCTGCATCTCCAAATGTAGCGTCGATAGGAGCACCATGCAGCAGCAGCAGTTTCATCATCTCCAGATCTTTGTTGAACGCCGCCAAATGAAGGGGCTGAAGATCTTCCGACAGGTCCATTGTTGCCTTGGTATCCGCACCCGCCTCCAAAAGGAGAGCGGCAATATCCATACGTTTGGATTCTACAGCAACGTGGAGAGGCGTCTTAGACCAGAGTCCGTACCCATTTGGGTTGATGAGGTGTGGAGGAGAGAGGAGTTTGGCTACTGTATGGTATTTCCCAGCTGCTTTTTGCTGCTTTTTCAAGAAGAAGCTCACGCCCTAGCTTGGGTGTAAGAGCTGCTTCAAGTTCAGGCTGGAGGATTTCATGGAGGCGACGACAAGTGAGGACAAGGGCGCTGAGAGGTCCAGGAGATAGTAATGGAGAGAGTTGAGCTATAAGCTCTGGTGGAAGATCCTCGAAGTAATCTCTCGACATGTCGAAGGTACTGGTCAGTGTTAAGGAGAAGGTTTCATCATGAAAGCACTGAAAACTGATTATCACTTGATGTGAACTTGTATGTAACGCTGAGACTCTGAGAGCGCCTAACGAGTTGCACTGCACGTGAGTACTGTAGGCTATGTATTAAAGCTATTCAGTCGAACAAGTAAAAGTTTTATCTTTGCGCGGAGGAAGTGAGCCACATCTGCATATGCATATTGCTAAATAGAATCTGTTTTGTGTTATGTAAAATGCATGTAAGGTACTCGTGTACCTGGTTTCTCTGCAGTGCGCCAGGGTGGCTTGCATCGTGCCACAGCATTTCGGCACACATGCGGCGAGATGGTGTGTTGCACTTGATCAGCTGGTTGTTTCTCACTGAATCTGGCCACGCCGATTACTCCTTCCTTCCTTCTCAAGTTCCTTCGAGTGGATCATTTTAGACAGAATAACTTAATATCGTTATCGAGGAACAGGGAGATTCAATCTGTTTCTTATTTATCCATAATATACATTTTCTTTGACTCGAGTGCTCATGACAAAAGAATCTTTGATATAGCTATCCGTTCCTAGCCCTACCGACGAAATGTCGGATGTCCCGTCATGGTCCTCCATCACTCCAGGCCAAATCAGCGCCGCGACTGTAAGTTAATCCGTGAAAAGGATAGCAGCAAGCGTTAAAAATACTTGTTTTCAGTGGGCGCAATCAAGCAACTCGTGGGTAAGAGAGAGAAAAAACTGAATGTACGTGCTCCGCGATCAGGTCAATTTATACTTGAAGCAAGAACATACAACTAGGCTGGGCCAAGCAGATCATATCTATTCAATTAGGGACAGATGGAACTTATTACGAGTCCTGAATGTAATGAAGGCTCGTCCTTATGGCCGGTTTTGCGTGGGAATTTCTTCCCGATTAGGGTTGATCTTGCCCAAATTTGGAAGAATCGTTTCCCCATATTTAGAAATGTCAAAGCGCTTGGCATGTGACTTTCTGATGTACCCACTGTTACCCAAAACTTTGCCGCATCTACCTTTTTACTCTTAAACTTCTCGCATCAAATGCCGTTGTGGTTGCACCTCTAATGCGTGGATTATCAGTGCTGTACATTCTTTTCGCCACACGGCGTTTATCCATCTTAATAAACTTTACTTCCATTTTTGTAGCCCCCGCACTTACTTCCTCGGTTTTTTACATTTCGTCGGCGGTTGTTGCAGTGCACGAATCATAACTAGTGTCTTGCAGGACTCGTACCTGCCACGCGCTTGGCGCGGTGGCCCACACTCGCAAGTTTCAACCCAGGGCCTCTGCTCACTATATCTGCTCTCATGAGTCTGAGTGACCACGAAACCTTGAGAAACATCCACTAAAGGCGTATCCATACTATTCATCTCAAACCGGGCACCAGTCCGAATGACAGGCTCCTCTGTGTCCATCGAAACATGGCATAATACCCAATAATCCTTTCCCCCGGATACCTCCACGGCAACACCCCGACTCTTTCCTTGGGGATGCACAGTCAACTGCAACTCCAGTAGCGAATCGAAACAGGGGAGCTTTGAAAAAGTGAGGTATCCGCCTGTGTTGAGTGTAATACACAGCGGCTGTGGCCCTTCGTCTAGGTCCATGAGAAGCCATATACGGCCAGTCAATTCAGCGTCATCGTTCAGAGATATATTGCAAGATAGAAGACTTAGATCCGAGTCATTGTCATAATTACCTTGATGAGTTGGTAGAAGCAGCTTCCCTGCAGTACCGTCATCCAAGCGATACAGTTCAAGATGATGGCCAGAGTTTCCATTGGAAGGCGTGAAGTCTAGAAGAACACATCCACCTGGTAGAAAGATTGGGACTGAAGAGGATTGGATGTGATTAGACTAAATTTTGGGTGAGTTTTAGAGATTTTTTGTGACAAAGATGAAAATGGATAGGGTACCTTAAATTCAGAATACATAGGATAAAGTGCTTGTTACGGAAGGTGTACAGCTCGTATGCTTCCTACTTGTAGAATAGCAAACCCACTGTCAGACATGTAAAGTCCATCGGTGTCGTCGATATTCAGAATCGGGGAATTGCTGACAGAGGCAGCTCCTAAAGGACTAATCTTGAGCAATAAGTAACAGCTCCTCCCTGCCAGGTAAAGTTGGAATTATAAAAAGCTAGGGACAAGAAGAAAAAAAGCCTACGTGTCCGAAACCCAAAATAGAAAATAAAAGTCGCGGTTGTCGACAATTCCGCTCCAATCGAGCGCTGAATTCAAGAATTTGAGATATTCATCCTGGGGTGCATCGTACGCAAAGACCTTCTGCTTTGTCTGGAGGTCAAAGACGACAATCTGCTCGAGATTCCAGCCGACGAGATAGCGGCTTTGATAGATTGCCATCCCATCGAAAGATCCCCCGTAGGCAGCGCTATCAATTGACCAAACGTGTTTGCAAACCGGTTTGGCAGAAGGAGTTGTCCACAGAGTATTGAGTTGATACGAACGCAGCAGAGCACGTTCAAGATTGCCCACAGTCTGAGAGTCTAGGACAACGGGAGGCATAAACTTGACTTCGGAGCATTTGTAGGCGGCAGTCCAGATATGGCGGTCCAACGTGAATGCTCGTAACCGTTTACAAGTCTATGCCATTATATTAGACCAAGTATTCAGCCAAGCATGTTGTTCACTCACTTTTCGAACAGAGAATATATCTGGTGGAGCTACAAACTTGATCATATTCAGCAGAACATCGTCAGGGAGTTCGATAAGCGAGGACATGACGGTAAGAGTAAAACTCTGGGCGCTTATTGTATATAGCGTGTCTCAGATCTTTCCCGGCTCCTTGGTCTACTGGTTTCTGTGTGCCAGCTGACTGGGATTTAAATCTGTTCTTTCTTTATCCATATTATACATTTTCCTCAGCTCAAGTAATCATGACGAAACACTTTCAGACATAGCATATCCCTTCCTCGCTCTACCGACGAAATGTCGGAGCTCCCGCCATGATCCTCCATCGCTCTCCACGCCAAATCAACGCCGCGATCGGAAGATACCCCGCGAAAATGACAGCAGCAAACGTGAAATAAGCCCAGAGGTAGGAGATCCTGTTCGCGAGGGGCGTAGCGACGAACGGAATGAAAAACGACAAGCCACGTGCAAGGTTGAAAAGCACCCCTGTTTCCGGTGTCTGCGGCTTATAGCAGTCGCTGATGTACGCATAGAGACACGTCGAACCGATCTGCTGCCCGAAGACGGCAATTGAGAGGCCAACAAGCGGCGGGATGAAGCCTGTGCGGCCAACGGTTGCGCCGAACATAATGAGGCCTCCGGGCATGAAGATGGCGGAGAGGGGCGATAGATACAAGCGGTATTCGGGCTTGCGGATGCCGTTGTGGCGCGCAGCCGCGCGGTACATGATGTAGTCGGACAGGCGCCCAGCACAGAGCTCGCCCAGGACGCTCCCGATAGTGAGGGAGACGCCGAGACAGATCCCAATGGCGGCGGCATCCATGTCGTAGAACCTGTGGTAGCTGGTGGCGAGCGTGACGGCGGGAAGGGTGTTGGCAAAGTTCGCACATGTGTAGTATATGAAAGGTAAAGTGACGGAAGGGTACTTGAGCATAATGAAGGAGTGGGTAAAGTGGGATAAGCGGAGGTTGCGTCCGGGAATCATGTTGCCTTTGAAGTCCCATAGCATCTCGATGTAAGAGCGCTCGCGGTTGCGGTTTGCCAGAAACTCCTCGTCGCGTGGGAAGAGTGTTTCGGGGAACAGAAAGAGGGCTACAACAAAGGAGGTGCTGGTGATGATAGCACCGAGGTAGAAATCCCACTGCCAGCCTTTGGCCACGCCCATAAACCCGCCAACTGAAGCAATCCATTTATATAGTACCAAACATGAAAAATCGACTGGGCCACTTTACCTAGAGCCGCAATATGCGAACCATTGGTGACGAATATCACATAGATGCCCGTTTTCTCTCCTCGTTCATGGAGAAAGAACATATCGTTGATGCAGGACGTGCCCACCGACATCATCCCCCCGAAGCCAGCCCCGCACAGTACACGCGTGATAGCCACCCCAGCATAGGTAGTTGAAGCGCCGGAGCCAATCCCACCAGCAATGGTGAGCAGCATGGCGAAAAGGGTCACTGGGCGTCGGCCATAGATATTCGTAAGCGGAGTAAAGATGAAGGGCTTGAATGAATGAATAACTTTATCAAAGTTCTTTTGAGGAACGAGTGATGGCTTACGCTAAGACCGCCGGCTATGATAGAACACGTATTATTGTAGGATGCGACCGTCGAGTCGACATTCAGGCTGGCAGCGAGGAGAACCAGAGAGGGATTAACGACGGCCGAGTTGAATGGGCCCAAGAAGGCAAATATAGCGATTTGGATGAGAACAGCCCATTTCATCCACAGTGGCCAGTTCTACTGGTAGAGTTTAGTTTTAGTCACAGACTTGGAGGTTCTTTTACAAGAGTTGTTCCTCCGAATAGACGTACCAAAGGGTCATCCCTGAACCTACTTGGCTGTGGCACCAGAGGCAAGCCATGTCTATCCAGTTGCAGAGAGCGCATGGAAGCATTATTCCCGGCGAGGTCTTTCTCATCGTCCACCAGAAAGGAAGGATTCTTATGCTCATACATCTCCAGTGATTGCTTCATGATTCTGTGGACTAGGAAGAGGTGGAGTACGAGTCGTACCTGGGGATGGGGGACAACTTGCCCAGAGATGGTATAGATATAGGCTCACGCGGTGTTCAGCAAGTCACCGATGAGATCGAACGAAGCCCACTTCACCAACTACAAGGCGCGTCCCTTGAATCCTTCGGTTACTTTATTTGACACCCGAAGCACTCGTGTAAGTATTCGAACGTCCAAATGATAGAAAAGGAGACCAAGGAGTTATTTGCCTTCCGAGTCAATGCCTATGTATCACCTTGGCTTGCGTCACGCGTGTCTATAAGTTCTAGTTAGAACTTCAATTTAGGAACAATCGGCGCACGTATGTCAGAGACTCTTTATGGAGCGTCATTCCTAGCGTCGATGAAAGTGGTTCTCTGTCAAAGAGTCGTGTAGGATGAGATGGAAAGCTGAAAGGCTTGTCGTCCAGTTCCATAGAGAGCATTCGGCTGTCGCCGAAGATGTCCAGCGGTACGCTCGGCGTTCGTAGGACAGGATTAAAAAGGCCTCAAGGCTATCCGAATGACCTAACAACGAATTACACTGATAAATTCATTTGTACATAGCAATAAACCGTTTGCGCGACAGGATTGATTTCACCTACTTTTCAGAAATATTTCAAACAAGGGAGCAGCCGGCGGAAATACGTATAGTGGTTATAGTGTACACAGCGGAAGGAAGGAAAGAAGGAAAAAGGACGATAGGAAGACTGGAAGATTGGAGAACTCGCAATCAGAAAAGACGAAAAAACATGCGGCGCTGAAATTTTTTCGAAAAGAAACGTGGTCGGAAATATCAAGGCAAAACCGAAGCAGAACAAAGGGCATCGGCAGTGGTCGTGCGAGGGAACAGGTAAAGAGGTATCTTTATGGGATAACCAGGTGCACCTAGAGAGAACGCAGTACATTGCGCTACGCTGGGTCGGACACGAGAGATAAGATATATATGACATATCCAAAGAAGGACGGGTCTCGAGACGAGGACGTTGAGTCGTGGGATATGTAGTTGTATGTCTGGAAGTAAAGGGGAGATTACGAGGGATTGTTGTAGATTATGATATGATGGCGAGTTTGTGGCGAATACAGATGCAAGAAAGGGAGCATAGAGAATACCAGTGATCGAGTCAGCAGCCCTAGCCAAGGACTGTTCTAATCCGAGGTATTCATAGCTTGTTCATCTTCGGTTGTCTTTGTTGCCGAATCGGATGAGGCTGGTGTATCCTGTCCAGCATCATCAGAGGCTATTGGGGTCGCAGGGTTCGAAGTTTCGGTTTCAGCTTGCACAGCTTCGTCTGAGGCTATTGGGCTGGTAGGATTCGTTGGAGAGGTCGAAAGCGACTGCATACTGCCATTAGTGGGTGGCGAAGAGGCATGCGGAATACTAGACTCGGCAATCAGTAACAGCAGAAGCAGATATAGATCGTTGTACACGCACTTTTCGGGATTAGGAATCGTAGTTCCAACAGACTCTTGAGAAGTGACACCAGCTTTGGAAAGCGCATAATCTCCAGAGTCGAAATATTTTCGATCCTAGGCAAGTATATCAGCACAGAAAAGTAGAGATCCAAATAGAGCAGACCTTTTGCACTTTCATGAGCGTGTTCTTATGAGTAGGCAGTTTCCCGTATTTCGCAAAGAGCAGCTGCTCTTGCGCGTTCAGTTTCTGCTCAAAAAGATGGAATGATAAATCTACGATATATGAGAAAATTTGGTGAGTACTTGCCCCGATATCGACTTTGTTTCGCTGTGCAGGAAGCATGGTACCAGAGAAGAAGCTTGCAGCAAGTGCAAGCGCAGGGATATGGCAAAGAAAGACTAATCGTAGTCGAGGTTTGAGATTGACAAAGTTTACGGCAGCAAAGTAAATACAGGTCCGAAGCGGCCCGGTATCACTGTGAAGAAGACCCGGCCGAACGGCGTTTCTTCAAGGCCGCGCCAAATGCCGGGCAATTGGAGCGCGAATACGAGGACGCGCATTACTGTATCATTATGTATGTAGAGGCTTGTACTGCTCGCCAAAATGACGCCGATGACGCAGCTGGGCCTGGAAATCGCAGAGCGAGTGTCATTATTCGTCTAACGTCAGGAATTTACTTCCTCAAAAACGCACCCAACACGCACGGGCTCCGGTAATTCTTTTTCATCTGTGTACCCATCCCTGACCGGTATGACCCGTAGACCTAGAATTCAGTTCGTTTCTGATCCTTTTTTGGTCTCGCTTCGCTTTTTTTTTTTGCATCTAACATGTTCACAGTTCCCGGCGTAGACGAACTTCCACCCCGAACACCGATTATAGCTCGGCACCCGCGTGTACCTCTCCTACACGACGTACGAGGAGCTCGCTCCCGGGCACCGGCTGATCGTGCCTATGCAGCATTGTTTGTCGGGGATGTTGATGTTTGAAGAGGTTAAGGTGGGTCCTGCTCTTCGTCAGTTATTGTCACTTGGATAACGTGCTTTTGCTCAATATATAGCAACAATAGTAGCCTAGCTAGCTGTCTTTTGTGAAGAGAATACTCGTTCACATATAAACAGCTAGTGACTAAACCCATCATCCCCTTACGGAATTTCATGAAAACCCTCATGCAAATGATTGCTTCCAAAGATCCCCCAAAACGAGTAGTCTACGAGACTGTCGACCTGGGATCGATGAAAGGGCAGTGGCATTCGTAGATCCAGTGTGTACCGTTTGAGTGAGCGAGAGCTGGGATGTTATTTCAAGGTTAGTGTGGCTTTGACTGTGTTCATCGTTATCTGGTCATGGTCTATCTATCTTAGTGTGGTTATTGGCGGATAGCGGCTAACAGCTTAACAGCTTCACGTATACCCCACCCAGGAACCCATACTCTCGTCTGGCTCCGAATGGTCCACCCACCGCAAACTCATCGATTTTTTCTCCCGCTCTGGCGGGTTCCGCTGGTCTATGGTCCTTAGCTATGGATGGAGGTTCTGCATATCACAAGATCAATAGCAAGTAGCTCTTTTGCACCATCAGCACACCACGAGTCACGACGACGCAGATACAGCTCATAACGGGGAGTCAGTTCCCGGAGCCGGGCTTTGCACGAGCCTTGCCCTGCTCGGAGTGCTGCGCTACGCTGGAAATTTTTCACAAACCCGCCTCGAAAACTCCCCACCGCTCTTCTCCCCCGTCCCCGATTACAATGGGGTCCTTATCCTTAACATCAAACTTCAATTTGGCAATTTCGAGTGGAACAGAAGGTGCCAAGTCATTCTATCACATACACCGGCATTGAGAATCAATTACGCGTTACTATTAGTCGATTACATGGAGACACAAGCGACAATGAGTCACGAAACGACATAGTACGGTTGCCGACTGGGCTCAGGCCAGATTTTTGTTTTAAATCAAGTGATCCGTCGGAGCGCCCAATATTAGTGACAGAGTGACATTTGACATTACGTACTTCCTTCACACTTCCTCCATAGAGTCGTTGGAGTCGTTGGAAGCATGCTATGGCTCAGCTCATTACTGTACCATGGTGTATGCATGTAGCAGAAGATATGGGAGGGTGATTTTTGCGAGCATCAGGTGCGAGCGTGCGAGCGGTGCGGGTGCGGGAGCTGCGAGCATATATCATAATAAGTATAACCACCGGATATCAGTGGCCAGAGAGTATCTAACTCTTTATATGCTACTACTACTACTCTAAGTACTCATAGTATAATTACAAGTTATAAGTTACAAGTTCCTATACTTACGGAGCAACTTGCAGTAGCAACAGTAGCAGCAATATCTTATCATAGACTTGTACATAGCGTGCATGCTCAGAAATTGTTGGCATGCTCACAGATGATACTCTTGTAGTTACCGCACTTACTTGTAGCCACACGCACCTTGACCCGCACACTCGCATATTGACTCGCACTTGCTCTTGCACACTTCAAACTTCAATTGTATTTATTGGCTTACACTTTCACGCGCACCCGCAATATTGGCTTGCACCTCATATTATATGGCACGCACTTGCCACAGGTAACATTATTAAACTCTTTAGATACTTACACAGACTCTATAATTCCAGTTTTGAGCATTCCTTAACCAAAATATATCCATTTTGGTATTAGTAATATTACTTACAGTAATATGGTCGAAGGCTTTGTCCACTTTCTCAATTGGAGCTTTTGGCTCCTAGCTGCCTTCCCTTGCCTTCCCCGTGTGTAATTTAAGAACTTACCCCATCTCAATTCTACAGAGTCAATGTATACTCATGAGTCATAATAAAAGATGTTTGTTCCACTACTCAGCCCTTTTAAAGGAAAACCCTATAGTATCACAGTGGCTGCTCGCACTTTAATGCTCGCCTGCACATGTTCACACCCGAAAGCTCGCCCTGGATCACACTGCCTTGCACGGAGCCCGCAAGTTGCTTGCTAAATTCAACGTGCCACCTCAAACTCCGAGTCATGTTCATTCCGCAGGTTGCACGACAATGGATGTTGTGATAAAAGCAAGTAAATACACATTCATACCCGTAATTCCGAGTTGAATGATGCTCTGTAAGATCAAAACATGGCTCATGAGCACCAGGTTACCTTTTTGGAGCAAGACGCAATGGAGCGACAGGTCGAAATAGATCATGGCTAGATAGTAGAACCAGAAATATCTCAAGAATATCTTCGCTAGGCTTGTTTCAGGTTCATACGATGGTGCAAAGTTTCTTGGACACTTAAAGTAGTACATACCTTATTAGCCAGCTCAGGTAGGGGACGTACTAATATTACTATACCACTCAATCGTCACAATGAGATGAACAAAATTGATTCAAGTCTAACAGCGCCTAACGTTTGTTTATACTACCGCAAAAACAAGATTGTGGTGGTATAAACAATTGCGTACGGCCTTGTAAGTATCTACGGTCAAACAGAAAGCCTTGACCGTAGATATTTACAAATTGCCCCTGGGACCAGCACGACGAACGCGATCTTGTTGTAAACGGCCACTGTGAAGTAAGGCAAGTATGGCATATAATATATATTAATAATAAGTCACTCTGTCACAAATGCTTGACGTCCCGACGGATCACTTGATTTAAAGCAAAAATCTGGCCTGAGCCCAGTCGGCAACCGTACATAGGGAAGGTTAGAACGGGAAGGGATCGGTGCCTTATATATACAAGCTGGTTGTACGCTCGTATACTTCAAAGGATAAAATACTTACAAGATTCATGCAAATTATGACTACGATACTGTACCCGGGACCCGAAAACATTCACATTCGTTCCCAAAGAAGGAAATGCACCTTTAAGGCCCAATGATTCAAGAGTTTCAATTTTTACACGTATCAAGGAGCGCATAACCCACATCGGCGTTTTTCGACCTTCCATTAGCTAATTTCCATAACAAGCATGATATTGACTTTGACCAACGTCAGTCTCAGATATCATCCTCTTGTAAAGAAAGTACAACGACCACTAAAAATTATCCCGGAAATTCGATGTAGAGGAGGCTACTAGTAATTAGTCAACGCCATTCGATACTCTTGTGTACGCATATAAGGATGAATATGAATAGCGGACGAACACTCCTTGAGTGAGGCTCCTGTTTTCCTTCCATCACAAATACTATGTAAATATGTCGTCTTGCCAAAGACACTCATACCAACATAGTATATTGACTGTCTTCTTAAAACATAGAACTCTAGATTCCCCAGCTAACTGGAATAGGGAACATTCCTAAACTAGTAATCAAGTGGTGAACGGCCGAACAAACTGCCAGTGCTTGTCGTAAGATCTGCTTCGTTGTCCTCATGCATAATCGCACAATTTAAATCACATTTGAAAGCCCAAGTAGTACACAAAGATAGAGAAAAATCAGGAAGCATGTGAACCCAGCGTAACGACAAAGAACCTATCGAAGTCTCGGTACACCGCATTGTAAGCCCAAGTAAACCAGATACAGAACGGAAATTGACATATTGAGAGTAGGGAAGAAGTGAGACCGCGAGACGATGGAGGACCTATCGACTCAAGCCTTGGTACACTACATACAGATTCAGGACAGCCAAGGGAAAGAAGTGCCCATGAACCCTCCCGAAAGATATTATCTCCTTTAGACCACGATGCACCCGACGGAAATGAGGCTACCCTGGGGAATAATTAGTCTTCAAGGAATTCGCAATGTATATGGGAGCTTACCAGAGCGTTATTCTCGCAGCAGACAGTTTGAGCGTTGCAGACTCCGCCAAGGACATCGAGGCCAGTGCAGTCGAGACCAAGGAGAAGGTCGACACCCTCAACAGCGATCTGAAGCGCGTTGAGAATGAAGGAACCTAGAAAAGACTCTTGCTAGAATATTTTGTCAGCGACATCAATTACCTTATATAGATTTTCTTACATCCAAGGTCTGCGTGCAGCACTGAATGGCCCCAGTGCTGCATTGAGTAGCGCTCGTAGGTGTCGGGGCCGGCTAAAACGTATGTTCATGAGCATGCAAAGTAAAGGTTGCAGGAACAAGTTAGCTCACCGTGGTGACCGTCACAGTGGTGGTGGGGACGTTGCGCTTTTCAACTGCCGGAGAGGCGGCGGCGAGAAGAGTGAAAGCAAACAAGATGTAGAAAGCAATAGTAGAGATACGAGAGAACATATTGACTGAGTGTGTTTGTTTGGATGTGTCGAAAGGTTGTTCGATGCTTTGGATAGAAAATTCTGACTGTTTTTATACTCGAAACCTGGGAAATATAGAGTCATAAAACCATACGTACTATGTTTACAAAGATACCACCATGGCAAAGAATTCAAACGATTCAACGTCAGGGCATTGACATCTGTAAGATGGCATTTCTTTCAGGAATTACAACCCAATTCTCGGCTCAATATCTTCGAACCCAGTCACCGATTATTTACACAATGAGAAATGCTGTTGAACATACCAATTCCTTAATGTAAATCCCTCCTGTTTGATGCGTCAGCCGCGAGGTGAAAGGTGACAGGAACCGAGAGGTTAGACTGGAGATTTTGACAAGAATCACAGAGAAATGGATGGTGCGGTGAACCTGTCCTTTTCCAGAGAAAGAACAGATATTCCACTACTTATTTCGGACAGTTTTGATGATCTTGCTCAGAACATTCAGAAGTCTCGAAATTGCTTGGAATTTCCTGGATGAATCACAACCCAATTCCTGGGTCAATATCTTTAAGCCAGCCGCTGATACCTATGACGAATTAAAAGGACGGAAGTATACGACAGGAAAAGTCGCCGTGCACGACGTATGATGCCACCAGTTGGAACGAGGTTAGACTGGAATTTTTAGCAAGAATTACAAAAAAATGAATATGGCAGTGAACTTGTTCGTTTCTAGACAATGCTCAGACATACCTCTGAAGCGACGAATTCTTCAGTGTAAAATCGTGGCTCTTTCAAGCCGCTCGAAAGGAAACGAAAATTTTAGCAAGAATTACAGAAAAATGATATTAGCAGCGAAGGTGTCCGGGTCCAGAGGAGTACAGAGCACTATTTCCGACAGCTTGGATGATTTTGTTCAGATCATCAAGGAATCTCGAAATGATCGTAATTTGTACAACCCAACTCCTGGCTCAACATCTGCGAAGTCAGTCGCTGATTTCTAGTGCGATTTAGAAGAATGGAAATGTCGTCATACGAATCCTTCAATGTAAAGTTGCATAAGCTTTCGCCAAAGCCACCAATCGAAAGGCGCTCGGAGGTTAGAATGGGAGTGTTGGAAGAATTGCAGAAATGAATAATGGTGGTGAACTTGTGCGTGTCCTGGGAAGTGCGGGGAAATTACTATTTCGTTGAATGTTATCAAAGAGTCTCGAAATTGATCGAAGTTTCCTCAATGAATTACGTCCTCATCACTGGCTCAATACCTTCAAAGCCAGCTACTGATGCCTGCAACGATTCAAAAGAACAATGCAAATGCTGTTGGACATTGGAACTCAACGTAAAATAGCCTTGCATGATACATGATACCTCCGTCAAAAGCCAGCACTTACCAGGTTTAGACTGGGTTTTTGGTGAGAGTGAGAGAAATGAACAATGGCGGCAGGTTCATTTCTAGCATGAGCTCACTGCAAGGAGGCCACCAATAAACTCCTCCGACACCTCCGACACGGACACCCGACATCAGATGATTGGGTGATTTTGCCAAGATTTGCCAAGAACATCAAATTATTCTCGAAACACAATACATTTTCGAAAACAGTTCTTGTCAAAGGTTCAGAAGATAAGTGAAGCAAAAGTGCCCGTGAGCTACGAGTTGCTATTGATCTCTAAATCTAGACATTCCTTCATCATCAAATCTATTATAGTGGCGTCCTTACTCTCAATCAAACCTCAATTTGCAAGTTCGAGTTGACAAGAAAGTGTCAAGCTGACATGGCCCTAAGACTCAATTACGCGTTAATCGATTATATATGTTATAACGCGAAACGACCTAAGGAAATAGTGGTACAGGAAAGGATCGGTACCTCATATGCAATATGTATTCTACTACAGAAGCTCGTAGTTCAAGTCAGGGACAGGAATTCAGGAAATTCTCTTTTTTTGAATGCTAGCCACTGGTAATTAGGCCACAAGACCCATCGACTTTGTGTATACTAGATACTAGCTGCTTCAATAGCGCTGGCGGCGGAGTAAACAGAACACTTTGAATGAACGGACAATGCGTCTCTAGTTTACTCCTCTCCTTTTCCAATCATCCCAGTCCAGTCATACTTAGCATACCACCCTTCCCACCCCCCAACTCGTTCCTTATCTCTTGTCCCACCTAATATCTTCCTAGGGTCTCCTCCATTCTCCTCGTTCAAGCCCAAGAACGTTCTCGATGATCTCTGCTGCAAAGTACCTATCGAACAAACGAACATTGAACAATGCCATCAGCACCACCATGACGACTCAGATACGGCTCACAAGAGCGCAACGGAAGATTTCAAAAAAAAAACCCCTCGAAAACTCCCCACCTCCCTTCTCCCCATCCCCTCTATCCCTAACACATCTTCCTCCGATCATCACCCATCCCATATCCAACCTTCCCCTTTCCCGTCTCCAATATTATCGCCCTCGCTCTTGATAACATGCCATACCCCATCGAGCTTGTATCGTTGTACAACGCCATACATGTGTTAACTACCTTTGTTGCACACTATATCACTGTTTAATTGGTTGTCACTCCTCCATATTTGCATCTGATTTGTCTCCCCGCTAATCTGAAGTTCTTACCAATGACCGCTGCTCACACATAGTAACATCCCACATTGCACTTGCAATAGCTTCACGGAGGTTCTATCCTGCTTGCATTCAACTGACAAGTCTCCCTGTGTAGCAAGTAGATCTTTGGATCAAGATGCAAAGCAGGAATGTATCAAGCAAGTCAGGATCAATAATGTTGTCATAAGAAAATGTTTTCAGTAAATACGTTTTCCGCCCTTCCATCAGCTAATTCCATAACGAGTGCGATATAGACAGCTTTGACCAATGTCAGTCCCAGATATTGTAAAGCAACTCGGTCAACCACCTTTCCGACCCGACACTCGCAGCCGATGAGAACTCCTACTCTCCTCCACCCAACAGATATGTAAATCTCAACGCAGTCCAAACATCCATTGATCACTTAAAATGGCCTCGGCCTACCATCGTATTCACGACTTTAAGTTCCGCTCAAGGCGCGCAACCATACAGGGGTAATAGTTCTATACATTCCACAACTCATACGATCAGACTTGAATAGTATTAACCTGGAATATTCCTAAAGCAATGGAGTGAACGCGTTAGAACAAACTACTTACCAGTGTTTGTTGTCAAAGTGACATAGTTTCCCTAGATCACAACATTTATTAATCACACAATTTAAATCACATTATGAACAAAAACCAAACAGAGATAGAGAAAAATCAGGAAGCATGTGAACCCAGTGTAAACGACGAAAAAACAGGGGGAGGAAGCTTCTCCCTAAGCGGTGTAAGACGCTGAACAAGTTCCAGTAGTTTGCTGGAAATTATCCTGATCCTCTGTAAATTCGATCACCAGACCCATCGATGCTACTTTGAACACTTCAGTCGCGGCGACGACGGGAAAACGGACGAAACATTTGTTAAAATATTCAGGGCAAAGCATTCCACACTCGTTTCCAATCATACCGGTCCAATCATAGTTGTTTGTACCATTTTCCCCCACTCCTTATTGATATCCCCGTCCTGACTTCGCCGTCGTTTTATCCGTCGTCATTCATGTCGTCATTGCCTTCCCATGCCAGCAATTCGTCGGGTAGTGCCCGACTCACTCACTTAGTCCAATGCCCTCTTGCCGAACAGTGAGCTAATATGAAACCATGCAACTACGAAGTTTGCCCGTTATCTACATCTCCAATTAGTCAGCCCAAACCTCAGGCTCAAAGAAACCCTACGCCTCAGTCAACTCCAGTCCAACATCCGCATCATTCTCTCACCAAGCCTAGTTCTTGCCTTCCGTAAAACCTTTTACACAAAACCTCTCCTAAGACATTTAATGAAAAGGAATCGTCGAAGCTCGTATACTGAAGCAGAAATCACAATTCAATGGCTGTTGTGTCCGTTTGTTGAAAGGCGAATTAGTCTGATAAGATGAGGGATTGAGGAACATAACTGCCTTCGATGGAGTCTGAACGCAGTGCACCCAATGAATACGAGGGTGAGTCATTGTCTTATCGTCCCAATTCAGTGACATTATCATTGGGGTCATTCTGAGAAGAAACAAATTCAGTTCGGGTTCAGAAACAATAAAGATAGTGCACTCACTGCAAACTTTCCATCGCCCATAATCGCCCTGGCGCGCGCCGTATCCTGGTCCTTCTGATCCGCCATCCCACCCCAAACTTTTCTTGTCGGAGTATCTCAGTAAGCGTGGTGCTGTCATTGTAAGCGTGGTGCTGTCATTGTCAGCGTTGAACCGAGCGAGTTCGTGCGCCTTGGGTTGTGGGTTTCAAAGTGCTGTGTGGGAAAGACATTCATTAGCGTTAGTCTGCGTCCTTCGTTGATCAAGTACACTGCGTTCTTCCACCGCTTCTTCCCAAGCTTCCAATGACCCGAATCGCCCCAGAGCGATTTCAAGAACACCGCGCCTTCTTTGTCTGCAGTTTCGTAGACTCGTTTCAGACGAGTTATTTGCCATTGTGACTCGGGACCGCCAGGAGTAAAGTGCGATTTGGGAGAGGTTCAGTGATATCGTCGGTT
This sequence comes from Rhodocollybia butyracea, assembly GCA_015501585.1. Classification (NCBI taxonomy): domain Eukaryota; kingdom Fungi; phylum Basidiomycota; class Agaricomycetes; order Agaricales; family Omphalotaceae; genus Rhodocollybia; species Rhodocollybia butyracea. The sequence continues at coordinate 18,446 of JADNRY010000823.1, forward strand.
TCCTATGTTTTCATCACATTCTCCAATGCTGTCGTTCTCTTGCTCTCTCCAGTTCCTTCTCCTCGCCTTTTCTCTGAACTTCGGTACTGATATTGGAGAAAAAGACTCTACGGTGGACGAGGCCCTAGGGCCCTAACATCCACTCATAAATCTCGAAGGAGCAGCAGGAGCTTGCTCGCAAATGTCGTTGTCAATAGTCTTCCCACATATCTGTTTCCGTTTAGGTTGGTTGTCTGAGCGGTCTTCATCGTGATGGCCGTTTTTTAGCCAACATCCCCTTGTCGGATCGTCTATGATTAGAAGTACTACTGAAAGAAGAGGAAACTGGATGAAGCTACGTGAGCTGAGCTTGGAGGTAAACAGTCAAGGTTCAACTCCGGACCGGGATAGGCGTCTAGCACGTGACCCTAAAGCGTGCGCCTGGCTCAGCGTCTACAATTCCTGCTAGTTGGTCAACGTACCCGTAATCTCGGGATGTGCGAGGCCGCTGCCCTACTCGGGCTGCTTGGCATGATCTTACTCATGCAAAGGTTGGCTTCCCAAGACCCCCCAAAACTTCGAACAGTCTTCTAAGAGAATGTCACCCTGCCAGGATCTATGAGGGCCCCGGAAACTCCCCTCAGACCTTGTCCGCCAAAAAATCCTCAAGTACGCTATGATTTGGGCTCAAGTACGCTATTTCGGACAAGGATCGTCACGTGAATCAAAAAAATTCGCTAAAAATTCCAAAAAAATCCCCAAAAAATCCTAGACTGTCCTACAGGCTTCTGCGTGTGCTACAATCCAAGCATTACTGTGAGAAACATTTCTGGCAAGTATTATAATTTTCAACACCGGTAAGGCCTTGAGAACCTTTTTCGCGCCCTGTTTTTGAATTCGAAACGCCTGCCACCGTTTCCCAGGACAGCCATTTAGCTAGGTGAAGCATACACTAGCATACAATGTATCCTTCCCGAGGTGATACAAGATATTAGCGACAGGCGCATGAGTATGAAGATGGTACTTGTGGCTTTCGCCGCAAGCTGGATATCGTCTAGCTCATCGGGCGAGAACATAATCTAACAACAATAGGACAACAGAAAGGTACATTTTTGTACGGCTTATGCTTTTGTTGCAGGTACCGGTTGGCTCTCGGCTTTGGCATGCTTCTTTGGAGTAGAAGCCCTCAAATTTTCGGTTCGGCGCTGGCGCGCCAGCCTAAAGTACGTTTTGTAGGACAGGGAAGCGGACCATCTGGCCTAAAATACGCTATTCCGGACAAGGTCTGGGGGGAGTTTCCGGGCCCTGATCTATGAGGGCAGCGGCACTCGTATATCGATGTACCGTTGAGTAGGAGACGTGGAATGAGTTGGAGGGTTCTTTCAAGGTTAGTGCGACTTTTACTATGTTTATCGTTAGCTGGTTGTTAGTTATGATATGGTTATGCACGACTAGCGGCTATAACTAAGAATGAATGCGCATGCTACATGTATACCCCACCCAAGAGTACATACTCTCATCAGGCTCCGAATGGTCGACCCGCAACAAACTCATCTTTTTTCCTCCCGCCCTGGTAAGTTCCACCGGTCCATGGCCCCGAATTTGCCTATTTCATGTTCAGTTTGATTATAGGGCCCAAGGGGTATAGCTTGTTATCGAGAGCGAACGCAATGGTATTGGAATTGGGAAGGGGAAGGCTGGGTATAGGATGGGTGATGAAAAGGATGTGCTGGGATGGAGAAGACGGGGGAGAAGAGCGGTGGGGAGTTTTCGAGGTGGGTTTTTTCTAAATCTTCCGCTCTCGTTGTAAGCTGTATCTGTGTCATCGTGGTATCCTGATGGTGTTTATTCAATAGGTACTTTACATCAGAAATCATCGGGAAAATTCAAGACGAACCGAGGAGGAGACCTAGGAAGATTCTGGGCGGAATGAAGGATAAGGAGTGGGTTGGGGGATAGAAGCGTGGTAAGTATGTGGACAGGGATTCGGGAAGGAGGCAAGAGGAGTGAACTAGAGATGCCTTACCTGTTCCCCTGATTATTCAAAGCATTTATTTTCCCGTCGCCGCCGCTCTGATGCAGTTAGTATTTAGTATATCTAGTATACACATCAATGGATCTTGGCCCGTTTAGTATCTAAGAACAGATAATCCACAGCTAAATCACTGAACATCTTAGGAGGAGTTCCCTCCCCCCGACTTGAACTACAAGTAGTTTCTGTAGTAGTTTTTGTATTGGGATTCGTCCCTGACTAAGTAAAATGGGAACAAGGATACGCATCTGCACGTATACTAGGTGAGGAATCTAAGAGAAACTTGGGGTTTTTTGACAAGGATTTGGAACTGGGCCTACTTGGTGGGATGGCGTGGATGTGGAGTCGGAGTTGCCTAAGGCGGTTGCCAGTTTCTTTGAGCTGAAGTTGGGTGACGAGGAAACTGCGAGAAGGTTCAGAAAATAAGTGAAGCAAAAGAGCTACTCGCTATTGATCCTGTGATTTCCTTCATCCACGGCAGAACTTAGCAATGGGGTCCTTATCCTTACTATCAAACTTCAATCTGGCCAGTTCGAATTCAAAAGAAGGCGCCAAGCCATTCTATCCGATACATTAGCGTTGAGGACCAATTCCGCGTTAGTCATTACATCGAGACGAAAGAGGTAACGAGTGGCGGAACGACATAGGGAAGGTTAGAACATGAAGGGATCGGCGCCTTGTATGCATGTTCACCGTCCTAGTCACTTTTCTCATTAGCGAATGTCAGTGCAGAGGATTGATGCAAATTATGACTACAATACTGTGCACGGCACTCGGGAAAACAATTCACACTCCTTCCTGAAGAAGGAGATGCACCCTTAAGGCCCAGGAATTTGAAAGTTTCAATTTTTACACATCTCAAGAAGCGCATAACCCACGTCGGGGTTTTTCAACCTTCCCTGAGCTAATTTCCATAACGAGCGTGATATTGACAGCTTTGACCAACGTCAGTCTCAGATATCATCTTCTTTTACAGAAAGTACAACGACCACTGAAAATTATCCCGTAAATTCAATGTGGAGGAGGCTGCTAGTAATTGGTCAACACCATTCGATACTCTTGTGTACGCATATAAGGATGAATATGAATAGCGGACGAACACTCCTTGAGTGAGGCTCCTGTTTTCCTTCCATCACAAATGCTATGTAAATATGTCGTCTTGCCATAGACACTCATACCAACATAGTATATTGACTATCTTTTTGAAACATAGAACTCTAGATTCCCCAGCTAACTGGAATAGGGAACATTCCTAAACTAGTAATCAAGTGGTGAACGGCCGAACAAACTGCCAGTGCTTGTCGTAAGATCTGCTTCGTTGTCCTCATGCATAATCGCACAATTTAAATCACATTTGAAAGCCCAAGTAGTACACAAAAGATAGAGAAAAATCAGGAAGCATGTAACCCAGCGTAACGACAAAGAACCTGTCGAAGTCTTGGTACACCGCATTGTAAGCCCAAGTAAACCAGATACAGAACGGAAATTGACATATTGAGAGTAGGGAAGAAGTGAGACCGCGAGACGATGGAGGACCTATCGACTCAAGCCTTGGTACACTACATACAGATTCAGGACAGCCAAAGGAAAAAAGTGCCCGTGAAACTTCCCAAAAGATATTATCTCCTTTAGGCCGCGATGCAGCCCACGGAAATGAGGCCACCCTGGGGAATAATTAGTCTTCAAGGAATTCACAATGTAAATGGGAGCTTACCAGAGCGTTATTCTCGCAGCAGACACTTTGAGCGGTGCAGGTCCCGCCAAGGACATCGAGGCCAGTGCAGTCGAGACCAAGGAGAAGGTCGACACCCTCAACAGCGATCTGAAGCGCGTTGAGAATGAAGGAACCTAGAAAAGACTCTTGCTAGAATATTTTGTCAGCGACATCAATTACTTTATATAGATTTTCTTACATCCAAGGTCTGCGTGCAGCACTGAATGGCCCCAGTGCTGCATTGAGTAGCGCTCGTAGGTGTCGGGGCCGGCTAAAACGTAGTTCATGAGCATGCAAAGTAAAGGTTGCAGGAAAGAGTTAGCTCACCGTGGTGACCGTCACAGTGGTGGTGGGGACGTTGCGCTTTTCAACTGCCGGAGAGGCGGCGGCGAGAAGAGTGAAAGCAAACAAGATGTAGAAAGCAATAGTAGAGATACGAGAGAACATATTGACTGAGTGTGTTTGTTTGGATGTGTCGAAAGGTTGTTCGATGGTTTGGATAGAGGATTCTGACCAGCTTTTATACTCGAAATCTGGAAAATATATAGTCAGAGAACCATAGGTAGTGTGTTGAAAGGACAACCACATGAAACGTCCCAAGGCACGTCCTTTGCGGTCAAAGAATTGAACGATGTCAGTGGCTTTGACATCTGTGAGATGGCATTTTTTTCAAGGATTACAGGATTACATCCCAATTCTTGGCTCACTATCTTTGAAGCCAGTCGCTGATGTCTTTAAAAGATGGAAAGGCTGTCGAACATACAGATTCTTCAATATAAATTATTACTTGATGCCTCCGTCAAAGCCACAAGCTGAAAGGAGCCGAAGTTAGACTGGAATTCTGGCAAGAATTACAGAAAAATGAACAATGGCGGTGAACGTGCCTTGTCCCAGATCATAGAAACCACTATTTCGGACGGTTCATAGTTTTTCTCAGAACATTGAAAATTAATCGTATTCTCTATGAATTACAATCCAATTCTTGGCTCAATATCTTCGAAGTCAGCCACCGATCTCTACAGCCGTCCAAAAGAATGGAAATATCGTTGATCTTAGGAACTCGTAATGACAAAGTCACCTTGCACAATACACGACTCCGTCAAAGCCACAAGGTGTCAGGGAACCAAGTTAGACTGGCAACGTTGGCAAATCACAGAAAGGAACATGACGGTAATATGTTTGTGCCCAGAGAATGCTCAAAATGCGAATAGAACTCTTTCCTTAAATGTAAAACTGCTTCGTATAAGGCTTCCGTCCGGCTAAGTACCTGTCGAAAGAAACGAAGTTCGAATAAAAATTTTGCAGGAAGAATTGCCGAAATGAAAATGGCGATGAACGTGTCCTATGTCTAGGGGAAGTACGGGGAATTTACTATTCCGAGTGATTTTGTTCAGAGTCTATCTCCTTAATGAAATCCCAGGCTCAATATCTTCGAAGCCGACCACTGATATCTACGACGATTTAAAATGTAAACGCTGTTGAACATGATGCCTCCGTCAAAGTGAAAGGAGCGTTAGATTGGAAATTTTGGCAAGAATCACAAAGAAATGAATAGTGACGGTGAACGTGTCTGCCGTGCACAGAGCCGGAGATCAGAGAAATCCATTATAAGCTTGGGCAGCGGATGTCTACCTCAATGAATTAATTGCAGTTCAATTTCTAGCTCAATACCTTCAGCTACTGACCCCTACAATGATTTTAAAAAAACAATGGAAATGCTGTTGAACTACGAGTTTTTTGATGTAAATTGCCTTGCATGATACATGATGCCTCCGTCGAACTTGCCACCACTTGAAAGGAACCGAGTTTAGTCTTCAACTCTAGTAAGAATGACTCGAGAGATGAATAAATAGCGGTGAACACCATCCTCATGTCCAGCATAAACTCACTAAGTACTACAAAGAGTCCACCAATAAAATCTTTCGACACAGACACCGAACATCAGATAGTTAGAATGATTTCGTCAAGAATATCAAATAAATTATTCTCGAGTCATGGCACATTTTCGCCCGGGCCAACAGTCGTTCCCAAAGGAAGACTCTTGAAGCAAAAGTGCACATGGCAAGCTACTTGCGATTGATTTTACTACATACTAGATAACATACCCTTTATCCATCAGATCCATAGCAGAACCTATTACAGTGGCGTCCTTAATCTTACTCTAATCAAACATCAATCTGGCAAGTTCGAGTTGAAAAGAAATGGCCAAGCAGCTTTATCCGACGGCGTGGCGCTGACATTCATATATGCTATACGTAGACAACACAAATGACATAGAGAATGGCGACACAGGAAAGGATCGGTGCCTTATATGTATCTAGAACAAAAGAGACGACGCGAAACGACCTAAGAAAATAGTGGCACAGGAAAGGATCGGTGCCTCATATGCAATATATATACTATTTTCCGTCCTCGACAGGGCGTGATTTTTCTCCCATTAGCGAATCCCAATATAGAAACAACTACAGAAGCTACTCGTAGTTCAAGTCAGGGGAGAGGAATTTCTCCCAAGACGTTTAGGAATTTAACTGGACATTATCTCTGCTTTTGAATGCTACCCACTGAGAATTGGGCCACAAGACCGATTATACTACATACTAGCTGCTTCAATAGCGGTAGCGACGGAATAAACAAAACACTTTGAATGATCAGGGGAACAGATAACGCGTCTGTAGTTTACTCCTCACTCCTTCCCAATCATCCCAGTCCAATCTAATTATCATACCACCCTTCCACCCCCCAACCCGGTCCTTATCCCTTGTCCCTCCTAATATCTTCCTAGGTCTCCTCCATCTCCTCGGTTCAGCCCAA
>JADNRY010000824.1:0-24973 GCA_015501585.1 Rhodocollybia butyracea
TATCGCCCATGCCATGGTCATGTTTAGCATTGAACGCAGCACAATGCAGATTGAGAAAGAAATCAGTTCAGAGTGTAGACACTATATAAAGTGTGTTACAAGAGATAGGAATACGCGAAAGGAATACGGGGTACAGGAGAATCAAGGAGCGTGAATGTCCGAAGTTGGGCTAGGAAAATCTAAATGTGCCCTTCGTTAGGCGGCTGAATGGATTTTGCTGGTTCCGGAGGTCCCCAGAAGGCGCGTACGGATAACCCTCCCCTCTGGGGTCACGAGTGCGCGAGGGTGCTGTCGGCGATATCGCGGTCTGTTTGCGGATGTGAATTACCTATTTCGCCAAAGAAGCTTCCCGATCGTTAAGTCATGCAGGGTTGAAGTTATTGATGAGTAATACTCTGAGTCTTTTTTTCAACCACCAACAAAAGATGTCGGATCCGGAGCTCGAACACCGCGCCATTTGCTTCAAGTCCCAGGGTGTCGACGTGGAAACAATTATTAAAAATGCGAGAACCTATTCCGCAATTCAGAGCGAAGTTCGCTGCTCAGCTTGTGCTTCCTGTAAGCCGCAGATGACGTTGTGTCATAGATCCAGCAACTCCCTCGTTTGCAGCGTTTGTGCTAGCCACAAACGGCGGTGTGATTTTTCCACCCTCCTTCGATTTTGTGCCTACGCTTTTATGCAGAACATTCCAATTTCTACCGCCGTAGAACGCTTGCAGACACAGAACGTAGGATACAAGTTCCCTTCTGAACTGTATAAGCGCTCATTGGAAGTTCTGGAGGAGCGTAATTCGGCACCAGCGGTATTGCTGGCCATCCACTCCGAGAGGGAGAAGTTGTTTCCGGAGGCTGCGGAAGACAGGAAAAGGTTGGCAGCAGTGATAGCGGAGAGCAGGGGTGCGGGTTCGTCGATATCGACGCCCATGGAGAAAAGCAAAGATAAGAGGACGAGCGGGAAAAAAAGGCTAAGCTGGGGAAAGGGGAACCACGGGTTTCTTTACCGATGATTCCTTCCCTCAAGCTCGTTATCCCCGCTATATCTAAACCTCCTACCCCTCCTTCTTCCTCTCCATTAACTGTCCCGATCGTAGACTCATTCCCTCCCACTTCTTCAAAAAAGCGTGCCGCTCCTGCCGATAACGGTCGTGCGGTTCGTCAGCGTGTGGAATCCCCTCCTCCAACGCCAGTACCGACGGTTCCTCTTCGATCCCCTGCTCATAGTAATCTTCCAACACTCCCGATTCTTCTTTGCCACCCCAAGGGTCAACTGTGAGCAAAATTGCAGCCGTCCCTGCGGAGGAAACCGTACAAGTGAGGCGTTCTATATGACCGCGAATTCGCTGTTGCTAACGCTAGACCTTATAGAAACTGATTTTCCGATTGATGGCTGAAGGCCACGAACTGGACGAGAAGACTTTCTGGGCGAAGCTCATGAATACCCACCAGCAAATCGTGGCGAAATTGAACGCTGAGGAGACGAGGTCTCGTGGTTATACGGAGGAAATCGCTCGATTGCGGTCCGACCTTGACTCGCTGGCAACTAGGAATGCGTGCCTTCAGGCAGAAGTCAACGTGGAGCGGGCTCGTGCAGATATGCTCGCAACTCAAGTCCAGGCATTGGGAGAGTCGTCTGCCAAAGTTACTGACGAATTCCGGGCAGCTATGGATAGGACGAAGGAGCTTGAAATGAAGCTTGCTGAGCGTGAGCCCCCGCCGAGTAATCCCCCTTCTACGGCGAAGTTGCAACAGGTGCGAATCAATTCACGGGAATGGTCCCTGCTTTTGGCTGATTGTTTTACTTTTCCAGACCATCCAGCTCCTTCAACGAACCATTTCCAAGTTGCAAACGAATTGGGTACCGTCAATCGCTCTTTTACTGGCCTGTCTTCCCGGTACAGCGAACTTCTACGCCGTAACGACTATGTCGTGGACAACAACCGTATCCTCTTTCGAGACTCTACTGAGCTCCAGACGCAGCTAGCGGAGAAGAAACGCGAGATAGATATGTTAGGTTCCCTGTTGGTGCAGGCCGTGGGTGAGGCTTTGAGTCCAGTGGTCGAGGAACTTCAGGCGGATAGGAGGCACCTGCAGCAGGAGCGCAAGATAGCTCTGGAGTTTGCATCCATGCTCCGTCAGCTGAACCTTACCGACTTCGTATGGCGCTTCCAACAGCAGGTTGCCGAGCCGCTTTTCCGAATCTACAACTTAATTCGAACTTCTTCTAGCGATATGGCGACTTCTCCGTTATTCCGAGAGGCTCGTTCAGTTCTTGCTATCGCCATTCCCACTGTTACCAACGCTGCTACCCGTGCCCAAGTTGCTCTTCGTACGGTGTTGGAGGATTTTGATTCCCAGTTCCCCGAGGTTCGGAGTCTTCTGGAGCGTAGCTTGAGTAGGCGGATGGTGCATACCCTATCTCGTAATTCTGGGTTTGAGTCCATTATCTCCGCCTCGGAACCAGTGTTCGATTATGACAGGATAATCCGCTATGGGGATGTGGTGGAATTGGGTGCCGAGCTTTTCCCTTTAGAGACGTTAAGGGACACTCAAAACCCTTCTTTGCGGGAAGCAATCCGTTCCCTCCTGTCGAAACTGCAGATCGAGTCCTATACTCCCGCCTCGCCTCCTCCATCGCCTCAACCCCACCTGTCTCGCCCAGCAGGTATTCCCCTATCGCCACTCCATCGCCCTCGCTTCCTACGTCTGCCGTTGCTTTACCTGTCCTCCAACATCCGCCCGAGGCAATGGAAGAGATTCGAATACATGAGCAACGAACAGATTTTTGGTTTCAACCCAACCGTTGAAGAGGGTGAGGTCGACGAAGAAGAAGATGACGGTGAAGGCGACCGATCCAGTGGCATGCTGACCACAGCCGCTGTGGATAACGCGAGTGCTACGGTATCGGAGGTGTCAACGGAACTGGTATCGACTGCTACTGAAGTGACTCGTGATATCGTGTCCCCGTCATTTGTACCAATCCCCGAAATCCATTGTTTCTTCCTTCTAGCGAAGCCAGTTCCACAGGTGGTACCTTGTGAATCGTCGTGACGGGATGAAAGGAGAATATTCGTTACTGTACCTGTATCTAATTGCTTTTTTGTATTCCGTAGTATATAGAAAGTCTATATGAGAAAGTCGTGAGTTCGTGTTTTGCATTGGGAGAAAGTCTTGTGTAAATAGAGAATTGAGAAATAGAAATAGAAAAGGAGACGGTGTTGGAACCGCCGTCCCAGTGCTTGTCGGAGTTGTATCCATTCGGTAAGAGACGAGAAACAGATAAAGTACGAGGTAGAAAAAGTTTCTTTAGGCGTAGTTGTATTCGCCCATGCGAAGTGTCGACAAGGAACAGGTGAAAAGAAAGTTGGAGCGTAGTAGGTCTGGTTGCAACGACCTCGTTCGCGTAGGAAGCCTCGGCGATTTGCATGCGACTATGAGGGTCATCACGGTCACGGTTACACTTGAGCTCGCGGGCCTGCACAGCCGCACCATTAGGCCAGTCGACCTCTCTGTGAGCATCCCTATCACCTCTTCTTCAAGAGGCGAAGGACTTCGTTCTAAACTTTGTTGCCAGGGTCCGCTTACCTTATTCCCTCTTCCGCCCAACTCGCAGTTCCCTCTACCTTTTTGTCTTCACTTCCGACCTATTTCTCTGCTCGTTTATCGCTTCTTAAATGCTAATCGCTAGTCTATACTTTGTCTACACTACGGCCCCAGATTGACTGCGCGGATCTTTTCGTCCTGAGTCGGTGAACTTTGCGGGGCCTTTGTGGAGAAAGGCTTTTGTACCAGCCACAACGTAGAACAAAGCTATGTATGGATGGAATATTGAATGGGCCAGCAATGGTACGAGTACGTAACTAAGAAATCCTTTGCGGGCGAAAAACCGGGTCGATTAGAGTTATCCTGATATCTCGCAGACTACGAAAGTGGTACGATTGTGAGTGAAAAGACTTTACAGAATCGCTTTGTTAGCCCTTGAAGCTGAAGCTGGAGATAAATCAGACGAAGAGTACCCCGCTGGCGACCAACGGGACAATCCCCAATCCACCCCTTGTGAACAAGCACAAGAAACAGAAGAGGCGCGCAATATCAGCCATGATAGAAAAATAGCAGTGAAAGTAGTATATAGGACTTTGACTCTTTGTACAACAGCCAAAGCAAAGTAAAAGCCCTTTTCGCTGTCGTTCAGAATAGTCCTTTATCGCCGACGTCCGCGACATCACAGCAAGATCAATGTTTCTTGCTCAACATTTCAGGTTATTTCTTGAAATTGATCCGTGTTAACTAAGTACATATCATTACACTACGAATACAATAATTCGCTATTTTGCTCTTGAGCTTGAGCTTGAGCTTGAACACTCAGGAAGAAGTGGAAAATCTAAATCACATGCCAGACAGGAAAATATACAGTCTGTCATCAAGGTGGGTCTACCAAATTTGGATGCTGTATGTGTTTATTTTTTTTGTGGAACGTTTGCCCATATGCTTTCGTTGCTATGGCCTCATGGCACCACACATTCAATTTCTTCTACGACCTCTGGTGGACGGGTTTCCAACAGGGGAATAGCTGATGGGCAAATCAGCTGGGTACGAGGCAATGGACGAAGGTGTAGCGGGAGTATAGGCCGCGATCTCCAGGTCGAATAGGAGTGACCGAATTGCGTTGCGCAAAGAAAGATTCCCTCAGCGTCTCTAACGGAAACAGCTCATCAACATCACCGTCTCCATATCGGACTACCTTGTCATAATCAAACACCGGCTCCATAGTGGCGAAGATCCTAAGTTCCAGCAAACTCTTAACCTCTGGGAACTGCATATCAAAATCCTCCAGCACTGCGCGAAGGGCAATTTGGGCGCAAGTAGCGGCATTGGTAACGGAAGGTATGGCGACAAGGGGGAAGCGCAAGCCGTCATATCACTGGAAGGAGATGTTCGCATAATGTTATGGGTCTTGAAGCTTGAAGAGCGGTTTGGGAACCTGCTCCTGGAAGCGCCGCATGAAATTAGTAAGATCAAGCTGGCGAAGGATGGATGCAAACTCTAGAGCCATGCTCTCCAGGAGACGTTTCCGATCCACCTGCATCTTGTCAACCAATGATGTCGGACTCTCATTTGCTGAGTTCACCATTAACCTGCCTCAGCCTCACGCTCCTTTTCTGCCAACTCAGAAAAATCACTGAAGAGAACACAATTGACATCCACAACATAGTCATTGTGTTGCAAAAGCTTTCAATGATTAGCAGAGAGTGAAAGAGGAATTGACGCTGCTCAACTCCGTCCGCAATTCAGCGATGGTCTGCTGAGTCTAATGGCCTGACGAGAAGACAACAAGTCAACGGAACCCTCATTGGAACGGCGAGAAAGTCACCTGTCGCAATTTCGCATCGACAGGAGTTGCATCCGCCGGGGCAAACCGCTCATCTAATTTCGCTTCGAGCTCCCTGCTTACAATCAGGTATTTGTTAGTGGCCTTCGAAGACCACCTTTCCAGAGCCTGAACTCGAGCTTCGAGCATATCCGCACGAGCCAGTTCCACGTTCACTTCCGCTTGTAAGCCCGCATACGTACTGGCAGCCCACTGCAGACCCCCTCGCGTCCGATTCACCTCTTCCTCAAGACCATGGGACCTTGACTCTTCTGCTCTCAGTTGGACCACACTTCTCCGGTAGAGGTTAACACGCGCTGACTCAATGGTATATTTCCGTAGTTCTCGGTAGGATCCAGGTTCGAGTCCTGGTTGGACTGTACCTATACACGCGTAACTTGATTCGTTTTTGCAGTGACTCAAAGTAATTTTTTATGCGAGCTATGAAATGGGTCGCTGAGCTGTGTTTCTTAAAGGCTAACAGCGCCTGTGTGTATAATTCGGACAGGAACTCGACGCTCGTAGCCAACATCGACCTACTGCAGACGACTGATAGAACTGGATACCGATATGTTCTGTAGGTGAGCATATGCACAGAAACGGAGCAGAGTGGTGAAATCGCAGGTCCGTTTGCGACTAGAACAGGGGGTGCAAGCAAGTGAGTTGGTGGATCGGCGACACATGACAGGGAGCTTTTGTGAAGCACAAAGAGAACACCGAACGTATTGCCTGATTTCTTCAAACACCCGGGAATGTTCAACAATATTTGCCATATCGACGCTCTGCGACCTGAAGCTGAAGCGCTGAAGCACAAGGCACGGTGCTCAGGTTCAGACATTTTCAGGTCTCTAAGCTGTTCCTCGAGGACTCGGAGGGGGTGATATCATGCCCTGTACATTTTACTTCTACCTCAGCCTTTGAGGGATGTCGTCATCCACCCGCCTTCGTGACCCGGTGGCTACATAACATATCTCCTTTCACTGCTCTAGATGTAGTGCCTACTTCCGCTTACCTTCCCGCAGATGCGCCTTGTTCCACCTACTGTATTTCTTACCGTATCCTTAGACTCTCTGTGCATAGAATTGTTATACAAAACACACTCCCGTATCTCGACTCGACTCATCTCTCTTTCTGATCTATCTCTTTCGGATGGTCAGCGCTTTAGCATCCGCCTACCATTCAATGCGCCTTTTATCGATTTCACAACACCTTTGCGCAGAGTTCGAGTTCTACTCTATACACTCGTATAAGCCTAGAACAGGCCCCTCTGATGGATCGCGGCTTGACGATGTCAGCCTCTTAAGAGCTTAAGGGTTTGGTTACCAGGTTAACACTCGTATCGGATATTTCGTCTAGATCTATGTCTAACGTCTGATCTTGACGTCGGATACCATCCGCCGCTCTTAACTGAGGTAGCAACTCCCAAAACCCATACTCTGAGGATGCGCCTAGACACTGCTACTGAAGTGAACCTCTGGATGATTGAGGTTTCTTTCCCTTTGCAACTTCAACAAGGTAAATGCAATTGCTATTATGAAATCCTTAGCACAAGACAACTGTGAATCCAGATCAAAATGGAATGCTCTGCAAATCTTTTAATGTACGCTCTTTCCAATTTTTAATTTCAGTTTCACAACACATAAACCCTTCACTATACCTTTTCTCTGCGTGAAGCCAAATGTACACCTCAGCACATCGATCTCCAATCGTGCGCTGGTCTTGATTATCATGACCTTCGCGTAGAACAGCGGTATAGCCACAGGGACCAAATAGCTGCACTTGGAGATGAGGCTTAACTTCACTATTCCACAACGAACATCCACTATGCTTGTCGAGATCTTTATAGCATGATAATAGAGCCCATATCCAACGTTCTCGGTAATCTGCCTGTACGATGCTTCGTTAGCTCAATGCAGGATGGTTTCTATCAGTCCTCACCCATTTCTTGAAGAGGGTATAAGGCAATGAAGACGAAATCTTGTTCAGCGGAAGGTGGACAAGGTATGGAGCTACAGCAGCTACAAGAGGAGCGTGGTTATGCTGTCCTCCCAGCTCAAGGATCTCCAATTGATGTAGATGAATGTGCTTGCTAACAACGCATGAGTCAATGACTATTGACTATAAATCAATTTTTTGACTCACTGGAATTGCCCTAGACATATCTCAAGGGCTTGGTGCATTCCCCATTTTGTTGAGTCCGTCAAATTCATGAGAAGACGATTATACACAAGCTGAAAATATCTCAATTTCAGCCTTTCATGAAAATATTCATCAGAGAGCCAGTGAAAGCAGTTACCTAGTTTTCTTTGTGAATACGAAGATTACGTGATCTACCGAACAAAAGGCAATATCCCCTGCAGAAACTGAAATTTTTGATATTCAGCGCTGGACATTTAATGAATGAATATACTTGCAGCGTGGACTTTGAGTACTTTGAGTATTGGAGTCGAGCATGGCTAGCAGCGAAAGTGGTATATAGGACTAGGTATATATACCATTTTTCAGGACTTTGACTCTTTGTGCATGCCCGGAAAGCGAAGTAAAGGCCCTTTTGTACTGCCACAGCGGAGTAATAAGTAAAGGCCCTTTGTACATCCAAAGCAGAGTAAGTAATATTAGTACCTCGTTCGGAGCGGTCCTTTATCGCCGTAGCGACGATCCGGCAGTAATGCAGTCGATCAACGCTAGCATAGATGTATAAGTAAAGTGCGAATTAAAATGAGCCTTTAGGTGCTCTAGTCTAAACTGTCGTGGTACTAGTAGATCGCTGACACTCTGTTAGGGAGTGTACTCCGTACGCTACTTATGATGATACACTCAGCTTTGCCGTCTCCTTTTCTATACTGCCGATGCTTGCTATATACTATGCAGCTGGTAGTTTGGTTCCGTGGCCAGCGCGCCTAACACTCCCGAGCCTACTTATATATATATAGTAGCCAACAGTTTAACTTACGCACTCAATATAGTTGCTCTACGATCAACTGAGTGAACTTACGCTTACACACTCTTGGTCTCGTTGCTCTTCTGCTCTCTGAGATGCGCACAGACCACCAATTTGCCGAATGAACTCTCCACGAAGGCCCCTCACTCGTGCTCCCTCCCAATCTATCTCGACTTCACTCTCTGTGCGGGACGTATTCTGACAAGTAAACACAAGTAAACGTATCATTACTGCCACCAAGATAGACAGAAAAAACAACTCACAGAAACATTAATTAAGCGTTCAACGTTCAGCCTTAACTGCATCCATTACTGCATCCGCTTCTTGAGCGCTCCTTTGCTACCTCCCTGCAATACCATTTATCTTATTGGTCCTTCCTCATCGATACTTCCTTAGTATGAGTGATAACGCCCCCCCAAGGATGGCTGCAGTTCGGCCTCGAAGTTGGCGACCCTTACGACTTCCCCAGCCCTCGACGAAGTTTGCGTGTGAGATACCATGCCCTCTGTGCAATTTTTTTTAGTACGTCGAAAACATACACTTCCCAAGAGGGGTTGTAGTTGAAGTCACGTCGGAGGAGGGCATCGCCTTCGCCTTCTGTTCCCTGTGGCAGAGCCGCCATTCTCTCGGGGTAGAGGGCCTCAGCCGCGTAGCGTTCGCTCCACGGACCACCAGACGCGTGAAAGCGTCTTAAGAAGGGCCCGACTGTAGTCACTTGAAGGCGGATTGTAGCCATCCCGGAGATCTTCCGAAGGCGCGGCAACGACTGGGGAAAGAAGTTCCTAGACGAAAGCTATGAGCAGTGTTTTCGGTTAGTTGAGCAGCATTTGTGCAGTAACCGATTAACAGGTCGAGATCATGAACGACAAAACGGATGCGGGTGGGCGGATTCAAGTGTCCTTTCCATTTTTTTATCTGCCGAATCGTTTGAGACGATTGGCCCCCACGGACCTCATCGGTAATTGCTAAGTAACTCAATAACCTGTGACAGTTCCCTCTATGAGGTTGGTAATTGGCGATCCTCTATCGAGGTTTCTTATCTAAGGTCAACCTCATAGAGGGACTGCTTTAGGCCTAACCCCACCTCTTCTCGGCAAAGCTGGCTCCCCTCTTCAGATTGATCATCCGACACTTGCAGTTCGGCCTCGAAGTTGGCGATTTCGCCGACCTCGACGAAGTTTGCATGTGAAATACCATGCCCTCCGCGCAATTTTTCTCAAAACATGGTCTCGCGGATCACTTTCATTTTGCAGTTCTAGAAAGAACCCACTCGAATCTCATACATTGACAGACGATACTTTAAGTAAGATAAGATAACGATCATTAATCATGCCGAGAAACGGCCAAACAGGCACAGCATTCAAATTTGGTAGACCCACCTTGATGACGCATTGGTAAATTTTCCTGTCTGGCACGTGGTTCAGATTTTCCACTTTCTTCCTGAACGTTCAACGTTGCAACAGTTATATAGCATCCAACATGAATGAATTTATAACAAATAAGGTGAAATGTAGAGCAAGAAACGCACCGCCATTGACGTCCATTAGAATTAGCTTGATATCTGCTATACGATACGATAGGTCCCCAACTATACGTTGCAACGGAAAAGACATTACATTACAGAATAGCTTTGAAGCTGGAGATGAATGGCACCTAGCACTGGTAATCAACAAGATATGGTATCTCTAATTCCCCAATCCGAGCCTTCGAGGCTGAACGACTGCTGGACGAGAGGTTCACTGATTTGTACTACGACGGGATCTCAGTGTAAACCGACTGTGCTGAAGGTCGGAAATCATTGAGATCACAACGCGAACCAATTATTGTGAGGACCACGCTATATTTGACGAGCGGGAAGAGGCGTACGAGAGTACAAGATAACGGTAGAGAACAACTAAGGAAAGTGTCACAGAGGTGACCAGTAATTAAAGTAGGTACACGCAAGAGTGTTCACACTCAGATTCATAACGTTTTCTCAAAACGCGTAAGAAATCTTTTGATGTATAACGCATAACGAGATTCCGCGATGAGCAGTGATGTCCAACTAAGAAATCTGGAGAGTATAGGCATCCACTCGAAAAATGTAACCAATTCAACGAAAGAACTGGCCATCCGTAAACCGAAAGGCGGATGCGGGTGAAGCACGGATGTGGATCTCGCAATAGAATTCGGCAAGAGTACATGCAGAGACAAAAAAAATTGTTGTAATGGTGTGAGTTTTGATGATATTTCGATAGATAAGGCGGACGACAGTAATATAAAGAGGCGGATTCTTATGGTTTGGATGGTGTTGGAGCCCATTGTGGGGAACTATAACATATATCCACGATGTATGTAACGTACCGAGTTGTAGAAAAGCTAAAGAGTATCGGGGTCGATAAAGGTAATCCGCACGCCGCTGCATACGAGAACTATAGGGCGGAAAGACATATGGTCTGGTTCACCTGACCGGGACATGGGACTAGGATAGGAATTATGATTGAACAAAAACTAGATTTATCAAGAACATCACTATGAGCGCGCTAGTTTTGGAGTCCAATGGAATGCGTGCGCAGCAGAGAATCTCTCCAGTCCTACGTCCTACTTCTTTCCGAGTTTCACTGCTCAGCTTTGGAAGGATCTCCTGCTTCGTAGAACGAAAGGTTCGATGTTGCGAAGAAACACCTGATAGCGGGGCGGGATGGACTGGCTGGCATCTACCACCGGTGGAGAGCCAGGGTGAATGATAGCCTTCAGACGAGCTGGGATGATGAACATTGATCTAAAAATGTAAGGATAAAGCACCGTATGGCAGAGAGAGCTCAGCTCACCCAAGAAAGAGCAGAGAATCGTAAGCGGGGCTTTATATAGGAAGAAAGGTATCTTTGTGATATGTACAAAGCAATAGACCATCAGTCTTGACTCGCAAGACCGTGTTACCAAACCATATATTTTCTCGCTAATCAAAAGAAAAGTCCGGTATTCGCCGACCTTTCAACGAAAAGGCGGTGACGCCTGAACTCGCCTGAAGTGTTGGACATTCAAGGGTCCAGACGCGGACACCCACAGACGGGGGTTTGGATGTTGAGGGAAGAACTAGTGATCCTCAATACCTCAATACTAATGCGGACAAATCTCAAACCTGTTCCTTTAGAATCGTCGGTCAAGTCTGGAGGTGGATTCAAAGGCTCTGATAGTTAATTTATCATTGTGGCCCTCGTGGTCTTAAACCTTTTCTTCGAAAGCTAATTCTAGGCAAATTAGATACGTTTGTGGCTCTTGCACAAAGAACCTTTTCCCGCCAGCAAATACAATCTTTCATCTGCCTGCTGAATCAGAACAGCTAGACTCCGAATGAAAGGATCGGGTGATCTAGGTCTTGTAGTCTACTCCGCGTCGGGTGAAAGAAACGAAATGCGTTTGTGGCGCTGGCTCTTGAGTGTCGAAAGAGCCTTTGCTCACTAAAGTTGATGTGTATATATAAGCCCGCTGGGCTTGGGAGCAAATTAATCATGCCTACTTTTACATATGATGTCCCTCTCAATGCTGTCGGAACTACCGTTATAGCGTTTCCCTCACTCGTGTCTGAGCAAGAATTTCAGTAAGCTGCTCTGATAAACTCATTTTCATCGCTGATCTGCTCCATTTAGAGACATTCTCAGACACCCATTGCCCTCCTCGCAACAGACCTTTTCGCCAAAGCTCGAATCTTGGGTTCCGATTCTGTCAGAAGTTAAGTGCGCGGATATCAATTCGTACGGCTCGGAGCTCTCTGGTGCATTTACGGGTCATCGTGAAGACGCTCTTCCCATCTTCGACAAGGACCAAGGTAAGGCCCTGGACTCCTCTAGGGAGTCGTTCGCGATAGTCAGGTATGCCGAAATATCTTATTTCGCAGGAACCACTCATATGATTATCTTTCAGAGCTGCAAAGTCGACGGAGACTGATCGCCATTCGCCCAGTCCCAGCTCCCCTGTTATCAGGTATTTGCATTTGAATTTGGTTTGCAAATTGATTTCTTACAAGTTAGACCCGCGAGGATGCTACAACATAACCCCCCCAGTGTCAACCCCGCCTACGATCATTATGGTTGCCGCAAAGTCTCTCGACAGCTCATCTGGACCGAGTGGTTCATGCACCGCAGTGCCGAACACTGGGGTACTCCACCACCTGATCGTCCTAGTCACATCGAAAACAACACGTTGTTTGTACTTGTCAATCCCGACATCGAGGCAGACATTCGAGCGCGCAGACCTCCAGAGGTAGTGAGTCTTCCGCCCAAGTTATCTCAATGCATCACTGTATGGATTTGGAAGGAGAGCTTGCAGGAGTGGCAAATTATCGAATACGGTGATGTCCAAACCATCAATGGTGAGCGGATGGCTTTGTCCTTGGATGGCACTTCAGGGCTTGAGCCCCGTTGGATACTCGACCAGAGCTTGAAGAAGAAGGGTTACAAAAGGGCTCCCGGGAAAAGGACGTGAATGTTGCATCGAACTTTAACTTTCTAATAATTTGACCTGCTTTTCCAATTTTGATCGGATGACTATGTAAGTATACATCTGAGTAACGCAACACTTCCGAGAACGAAAATGAGATGGAGGTCGCGAGCCTCTCAACAGAAGACCAACGTTTTCGCCGCCAACGGACCGAAATATCGCGTATCGTCGTTTATTAGCATCGGGAAATACTAAATGGGCTGGTCACTACGCCGCGTTCGACTCTTGGGTTTCGGAAGGGCACCATGGATCCTTGGATCACCCAAAGAAACGACAAACAACTTCCACACAACTTAAGCAACTGGAAACTCTCGTCAGCGACCTCGAATAAGACGAGCCCGCCACACCATTTCACAACGGCGACTAAAGCAACTTTCAGAGAAACATCTTTCCTTTATGGTCCTTCCAAAACAGTTAGACTAGTCTCTGCACACTCGCAAAGGTTTTCGGTAGCCCCGAATTGCACACTACGTTGATCGTGAGCATTAGCTTTCGCGGAGCTCAATCTTTTTGCTAACTCACATAAGTAGCTTGAGCTGTACCCTGAGTTTCAGAAGCTCAATTTAAGGATTATCGACGTCAATACCCCTGGTATCAGGCGCTTTCAAAACTGTTGTTGCCTGGCATCCACCACCTAAAACTCTTCCTTTACTTGGGATGCTTGCACGTGATCGTTAAAGACTACCCAAGCTGCGCTATGTATGATCTAACTATGTCAGTAGAATTGGAAGGAACTAGTACATGTTCTCCTAGCGTTAGGTTCCGCCTTCCATGCGGATTTGGGCTTCGACGAGACTATCCGATTATCGTTGGTGTCGGAGGAGGATAGAGCGCCAACCTATGAGATCGACGTAGTGGATGAAACCGGGTCGATCAGGACATTTGTTACCATTTCTGTCTTGACTGACTATGGTGCCAACGCCGTATTTGGTCGTGCCACTCCAGTGTGGAAGGTTTTTGAGAAAGGTAACCCCTTGGTTCTCTTCGCACTGAAAGACTGCTGGGTGCAGCCAGATCGTCGATTTGAACATGTGTCGCTGGCAGGCATTCGCACCCAGCTAAAAGACGATCCGCGTCTGAAGCATTTTCTTACCGTGGCCACTGCCGGCGGAAAGGATTTCGCAAGGATCAGGATCCAAATGTTCACCAGCGGTGCCACTACCGCATCGTCTTTGAAGAGATTGGAAAGGCTGTGGTCAGTATGTCAAGTTACAAAGATATGTTTTTGGCCGTCGAGGGTGCTTTGACTGGTGTGTGTCCGATGTTTTTAATCCAACATTTCCGATTGAAGATAGCCTCTATCTTTTGGTGCGATGCACGATGCCGGATACCTCCATCGTGATGGAAGTGCAGGTAATGCCTTATCGTGGTAGTGGGCCTGTGGGTGTCATCATAGACCTAGAATACGCGATCAGTCTTTTAGACGAGAGTTCCCCGCGTGACACTCGAACCGTACGTTCTACATTTTGGGTTGAATCCCCTCTTTTACGCTTCCATCTTAGGAACCCCAGCGTTTCTACCCATCGAAGTTGCGGCGCAATACTACAACGACCTCGATATGCAAAAGGCGGCCTCTTTCCGAAGGGTAGGGGTCCATCTACTGTTTCGCCAAAATGGTTTCATGATATCGAGCAGTTTTGGTGGGTTTGCTTATGGTTTCTATTCCACATGGTCCCGAGCCGCCCGAACGATCAGTCGACTCTCCCTTCGCAGCGTCCTATCAAGGCTTGTTCGATACGACCGGCCACTCTTCTCTGCGTACCACAGTGTGGACAAATCCTTTGGCTCTCGAAGACCAGATCGCCGAACTTCCGGGAGCTTGCAAGTCTTTAGGGGGAAGTTTGGCTGATACTCTTGTTGATATTCTCCAAATCAAAAGGGATGCATACCGCGAAGCAGGTGTGAAATTGGTCAACCCCGCCGAGTTGAAACTACCAGTTCAGAACGCGTTAATGTCGCTGCTACACATGATCAAGGACCTTCAGGCCTTGCCTGACGTTATTGATGGTCCAGAGTTGGTCGAGGTCCGTTTTACTCGAAAGGAGGAACCCGAAAGGACCAGATAATAAGCTAAAGGGACTACGCTCGTCCTTAACAACGATAAACCATGCGATGTCAGTAAGAGCACCCTTGGTGGTCTAAACGCCCCTATTTAACCTGAAGCCGGGAAAAGATACTCTACATATCTGAAAGGATATCTCCACTAAGGAAACCACGGAAAACACCTTGTTATGAGTCGAATAATACTATCAACGGAAAAATATACGCTGTCGCTGTGAAGGCCAGCCTGATCCCTGATCCCCGACGATACTTAGTGAACCCGTGATAAGCACCTACGCCTCCGTTTTTCCCTACTATCTTCTCTCTACCTCGAACTACGTCCCGCACCACTCCCTGTGCCTGTCATATGCTCTACCCTTGACTCTCAGGAAGGAAGTGGCCCACTTGTGTGACGCTACCATTACGACGAGATCCTTGAATCTACCCGACTGTACCTCATCCATCACCGTGTGCAATATAACAAGGACGGATTGCTACACCGGCCCTATGCCTAAGGCCATACATGAACACGATCAAAGTGCCTCAGCACAGGGATGCTTTCATCTGCCTCGTAACGTCGTCTCACGCATTGGCGGTAGAGCGGTTTACGATACGCAGAGAGACATAGGCCCCTCATTCCGAGGCAATGGCGGCTATGCCGCTTTTGCCAAGAGGAAACGGAGGACGCCTTCATCTTCTGCAATGGTAATCCCTTACTCTCCTCACTCTCGCCACACCTTCTTTGAGAATGCGTGCAGACTCCTAAGCTTTCTCACTCCCTTCCCTCCCTGCCCCCTTCTGATGTCCTGAAGATTTTTGCTGGTGAGAGTATCTGGGTCCTCAGAGTGGAAATGATTAACACAACTTTGGAAGATGGTAACTAATATTGCACGAGTGATTACACAAATGTCGTATAATTTTCTGTCTAGAATGAACTATAACAGACTGCGCCTGGATGAGGAAAATTAAGAGAGCCTCGTTGAGAACCTGTTCGGTAATACTTCCTTTCGTATTTGGCGATATGAGATGGCCGTAATACTTACCACGCTCTTGACTTGACCCTCTCGTGTCTGTCAATGCTTTTGTGCGTTCCAGGTCCCGGCCTGTGTACACAGCAACGGCAGAGACAGACGCCCCCAGCACATACCCAAGGCGCGATATGTGTAGCGGGGAACCCGGCTGTTATTAAATGGGACCACGCCGGTTTTACCTCTACCTACCTACCTTACCTTCCCGCAGCTGATCAAGGGTTGCTGAGTTATGGTCTTCTTCAGATGTTAGTCGGTCCCTATCCGACTCTATGTAACTTTTGAGCCTGTCGACTGAGACGAACAACTCGTCGAGCTCGTTCATGGCTGCAATGATATTGGAAAGG
The DNA here is from genome assembly GCA_015501585.1 of Rhodocollybia butyracea. Classification (NCBI taxonomy): domain Eukaryota; kingdom Fungi; phylum Basidiomycota; class Agaricomycetes; order Agaricales; family Omphalotaceae; genus Rhodocollybia; species Rhodocollybia butyracea. The sequence goes on from JADNRY010000824.1 coordinate 16,201, forward strand.
CTGGTCACTGTATTTACTATTTATAACGAACCCAGCGGCCAAAGTTGACGGGCCCAATTCTTCACTTTCTTTCTCTCGATTCCACTACTTGAACAAAACTTTTCGTAATAAGAAAAAGAGAAAAAAATTATATATAGCGGCTAAAGGAGGTTGATCCATCTAGACAAGTTTGTTGTAACGCCTCCGCCTCTCCATAATCACCACTGACCGTATCCGGCGATACGGTCATCCTAGACGCCGCTGATAGACCAAACGGTCTATCTTATCATTCTATTTATTATTAATTATATAATAAATTCGTTACTATAAGTATTGTACGATTACTTAAGAGTCTAGTTAGTCTTTTACACCGTTGTACACACAATAGTATCCTATTTGTCGTGTTCACCGGTGTTAAGACTTTGCTTGCCATAGGGCAGTTATACTTTTTTGAACATCAAAAAATTACTATTGTGTGAATAACACAAAGCTATATAGTATTACAAAGTATAACAACCATTATTCCAACTCCACTACACAACCCGCTCCATTTTTCCGTCCCGCTATATCATTTGCTGTCTCAATGACCTCTCGAAATCAATCAGAGAAGTCATATCGAGCGTGCGCGATCGCGCACCTTCCATTCGTGGTGACGTGTCACCACAATCAATCTATTCAGTCGCATCAGCGACTCATTCCGTGCGTGCGTCTGAAGGACGGCACTACAGGCAGGACAAAAGTCCACCTAATGAACAGTCTATGACTATTCGTAAGAAACGGCCGAACCCGAGAGGGTTTAAGTGAGATTTCTTCTGCGCTACGAGATGTAGCGGCATCACTGACAAGAGTACGCAAGTACTCAATCGTATTCTCAATATAACTGAGAAATGGGATGCATCTAGCATCCGATCTAATGAAGAAAGATCTTCTTCATCGAGAAACAGCAATAGAATCACTATTGCTGCACCCACACCGAGACGGCCTGCCGTCACACCGCCGGTATTGCACAATGCAGCACCATCTGTTCCTACCGAGGCAAACAACTGGTACGCCAATGGCGTGAGACTGTGCCCAAGGCACCGTCAGTCCAACAATCACTGTTGGACAAACAGTATTCACAAGGGATGACCAAGTCACCCCGTCATGTTCCTGTATTCCGACAGGAATACGCACCAGTGTCAGTAACTATACCGACACCCATCTACACATCCCGCATGAGACAGAGTCCCAATGCGGAGGCAGCTCTCTGACACTGCGGGTCCCAGGCCATTACCGGTGACCAAATCTTGCTCACCACAAAGCGCGGTGAACATTAAAAGTGAACCAAGTTACCTCGTAACTTCAATCAGGTAGTAGCGATACCACCACAGGAAAGTACAATGTACTTCCCTACTGCAAGGGCGCCAATGGTACCCAATATTATTACACCTCCAGTAGTTGTACCAAACACTACTGGAAATCATTCCAGTATGGGACCGCAACACGGTACCCTTCCGGTAGTTCCTACTACCATATCCATCGCCGCGACACAAAGTGTTGCCCCTCCGGTAGTACACACTACCGTAAGACTGCCCAAATTGCCGCCCAGCAATGCGCCAGAGCCAAGTTCAATGCCAGTACCAACGGTATTGGCCGAGTTGCAACCACAGCCGCTTCCGTTGGGAGTAGCTAAAGATTGGATGAGTCGCATAGCGATTCAACGCCAACATAACACCAGTCTCCGAGATTTCGGATTGCGCCATCTGGGCTTCCCGACCAAATGGTGGGATATAATGTCGACGGAATACCCGTTGATAAATTGACTACTCCCAGAGAAATCTGGGATCGATTTTACATTCCACCCGCTGAGTCCTTTCCAGGACCAAGCAATAATGCCGGAGCGAAAAGCGCCTAGCAAAAAATCCCGTGAAGGGGGGAGGAAGCACAAGAGTGCTAAATCCAAAGGCCGCAAACGCAGGCCATGGTCGGATGAATCATCTGACTCTAGTGATACCGAGTCAAATACTGACTCTTCGTCTGATGCCTCTTGGCTAGACAAATTTGCTACCCGTAAGGGTAAAATTACAATGCGCCGAAAATACTGCGTTCACTTGCATCTAAGATGCGAGAAACAACAGGTGACGACAACGTCGTTCCCGATGGAAACACAAGGTACACAAAGTGTACCGTAAACAAATTCGAGATAAGGTAGGGAATCCTATCCCTCCCATTGAGAGCCGTAAAGCTCTTAAAGTTCCATCTCCGGAGATGTCAGATGTCTTCGAGCGGTGGCTAATGTCACTTCTCCAATGGATGGTAGTCAACCGCATGTGCGGTGACGATTAGATGCTACACGGACTGCCGTGCTTGGCATGTTTCTAAAGGGCAAAGCCCTTGACTGGTATAACGAAAGTCGCTGGTATACACCGCACTGTCCTTAAGTGGACATTTGAAGGCGCCATCATTGGTGTCTTTGATCGTTGCATCCAAGCAACGACCATTCATCAAGCTGCAGGCAGTTTGACCTTATTGAGTATTCACCCGATACGGGTGTGAGGGATTATTATTCCTCACTTACACGATGGGCATCACGGATGCTCCAAACACCGGATGATGCAACAATGCGGAAACGGTTCATTGAGGGATTACCCTTCAATATTATCAGGCAACTCACGAACGAGGGGATCGTTCCGGAGTATGCCAAATTAGAAGTGATGGTCAGAGCCGTCACACGCATTGAGGACCACACGGCCCTCACTAAATATTATGTCTCTTCTAGGAATAGAGACGATGAACTTGAATCATCAGAACACCCCATGAGTCGGACACCGAGAACATTAAAAATGTTCTTGAGCCAATCGAGGAGGACACCTCCTTAAGTATCGGAAAGGATAAACCTTCCGAATGATTTATTGGTTTATTCCGACGCCCAGGTAATATGCCTTACCTGGGCATCACTACTTATCCTCAGCCCGGATTCTCACTGAGAATCCTCATTAAGCAATACTCGGAAACTTCCGAGTCTGCGCGTTGAACATTCGGACATTTCCGAATCAAATCATGCTCTAGTGGTACGCCCCACTATCGTTTGATTCGGACAAGTCCGAAAATCTGATGCGCCGCATCAATTAATCCCGTACTTGATACGGGATCATTCTATGTTAAACCAAATTAAAAATGGTTTGGATGGTGATGATGTCATTACCATTTTCGATTCACATCCCTGATGTTAATCTGGTGGGGGAGGGTGTAACGCCTCCGCCTCTCCATAATCACCACTGACCGTATCCGGCGATACGGTCATCCTAGACGCCGCCGATAGACCAAACGGTCTATCTTATCATTCTATTTATTATTAATTATATAATAAATCCGTTACTATAAGTATCGTACGATTACTTAAGAGTCTAGTTAGTCTTTTACACGTCGTACACACAATAGTATCCTATTTGTCGTGTTCACCGGTGTTCTTAGGACTTTGCCCATAGGGCGCGTTATATTTGTTAAACAATGACCTGTACAAAATGGATGCAGGAGTCCCACAAACAAGAAAACTAATGTACTCGGGCCGATACTGACCCTCACTGACCTGTCGACTGCTCAAATTTATCTGTCACAGTTGGCTGGGGAATGTACAGAGGCTACAGCACCGTTAGAGAGGCTTTAAATTGACAAGCATTTGTCGGTCATCTCAAACCCTCTACTGGAGTACATTATCAACAGTACTTGATCCTTGCCCACTTCTGAATTCTGCATAAATCTGCAAGGCCTGGGCAATGTCATTGAGCATTGCTACATCTCGTAGCAACTGTCGATGTTTGTCATCATTGTGATTATGGCTCGTAAGTAATCCTTGCCCATGTTCCGTCGCTGGACCTGGTCTCGGTTTCAGTCGCAACTCGGAATCAGACTCAAATAGGGAAGATCCATGGTCCTTTGATAGTGATACCCAAGAGGGTCACCATAAGTATAGCTAGGATTAGCGCATGGCGGGAATGGATGAAAGGGGTTTAATCGATGCACGGATATCGAGATTGAGGTAATGATCCAAAGACATGCATGCGTCTACGTGAGGAATCTTTTTGCGGTATGTTAGGAGTAGTTGTCCAGTAGATGTTTCAACGGTACCCTGCCCAAGGGCATTAATATAAGCAGAGACATGCCAGAGGAATGTCGACTTGCCTCGAATGCTCCACATAACTCATTGCTATAATAGTCTTCTGCCTGTTCCATTAACGAGGCAGAAGTTGGAGTAACTGAAGCCTCTTGAATCTGAGCATCAATTCGTCAATAGCTCCATGAATGCAACGTCGTGGACTCAGACTCACCGAAGATAGAGCTGAAAGGACCATCCCAGAATGTTGTTCATCTGGGATGGGGGAAATCTCACGAGACGGTTCTATCTGAGACCAAATTTCAGCAGGTTTCATGCTTAAATTGCTCTCGAGAATAACACAACCAATGTGGCCGAGTATTCGACCCCATATAGCATGGCCGCCATCTTCAAGTCTACCCAACTGAGGAGAAAACTCATGCTCAAACTTAAACCGATCTGAAGGAGCAAGTTCAGAAAAGACACTTGAACAAAGAGGAGAAAGAAACGCGCCTAATTTGGTTGCAACAATTGGATCTGTACCCCCATATAACAGTAGCCGTCCGAGCTCCCAAAGCTGAGACAAAAAAGAGGTGCCCTTCCAGAAGTCTAGCACAGTTTTTCCTTGCGAAGATCCAGGGAAATTACTCAACAGGAACGCGGCGTCAATTTTGTCTTTCAAGAGCTTCACTCTGTTATCGAAATATTCAATCTTGGAATCCACTGAATCATGAGCCATGGACTGAGAAACCATTAGATCAAAAGGCCAAAACATTGGATGAGCTCCCCTGCCTTTAGCAACGCCAGGCACTCCAGACAATTATTTAACGTTTCAAATGCCTCTTCCTTTCGCCTGTTGCTTGCGACTGCTTCTGCTTCAAACACATCCAGAGACTGAAAAAGATGGCGAATCTTTCGGTCGTTGTACTGTTTTAATCGAGCGGAAGTGTCAAGGTCTCTTGTGAATGGACTCTCAAATTCGCTGTGAACTCCTGGCTCCATCGCCTAAACAATAAATTTAAAAGAACGAAACAAGAGAGGGGAAAAATACATACGTTCAAAGAAGGATATGACTCAAATGCGTCATGAGACAACACAACATTGCAACCCTCTGGTGCTGGATTCTCGAGGTTAGGTACTTCTGGATCCACCACCTGAAACTCATCTTTGAAAGCAAGGAAGCACTTCGAAAACAACTGCTACTCTCTGGTTTGGGGTTTTCGAGGTCGCTATGCACTACCTCCATCGCCTGGAAAGTTGTAGTTAGAAGCAACGAACAAGACCCAGACCAAGTTACACGCCTTCAAAGGACCAGGGTCATGGTCATGGTGAGAAGCTTTGGACCAGGGAAGCTGCAGAGTCTGAACATTACTATGGCTCTCCATAACAATGTAAGAAGGAGGGGGAATGCTGGATTATAGAGCGACGCTCACTGTGTAAGGTTTAGAATTAATTCGGTAAACTCCTGTATGATGGAGTCCAGCGTTGAATAGGACACAAATTCGTCTGGTAGTGCGGTTGAAAAAACCTCGGCATTTTCCAGGATATTCAAGACGTGGACGCAGGTATTTATGGACAAATACATGGACATAATGTCTGGGTCGTTCAAGGTCCGCAATGGTAAAGGTGTAATTGCATCGGAAACTACTTGAGTAGCGCCTTAAAAACGAAATTTAAGCGCAGCAAGATGGAGGGACTGAATTGACTCACTAAGACGTGCTACAATAGCCCGGGCAAGCGTATCTTCATACAAACTTATAATCCAATCAGTAGAAATTTCATACATGATAGACAAAGGAACTAACTGTCTTTGTCATAATCAGAAGTTGTAGTTTATGAAGGAGGTATGAAGACTCATCATGACCTATGAACAGTTGGACAGTGTTTCTATCCCGAATGGAGCACCCAGCAGACCCTTGTAGGTTAGGGAGTTCTTCAATGTATTGCTTATCGTAAGTTTCGGCACGATATAGAAGTTCTTGCTTTGGATAACAATGAGACTTCGACGAAACGAATGCAGAAAATATTCTTGTACTGACCACATCTGAGCTACTGACCGATATCAGTCCTTGTAATTTAGCAATTGCTTTTGAATTTTCAGAAGAAGCGCGCAAATCATCTGCGTTGACTTGCTCATAGGTCGAAAAAGCAGTATCAGGGCTCCCCAAAGAACATGGATGAGAGCGGTTGGCAATTTGACGGAGTCCATAAAAAGTTCAGAGAAAACATTCGTGCGGTGTATCCTTTATAGTATAGCATAGAAAAAAAGAACAAAGAGAACAAAGAGAACAAGAAAGTACAGAAAGCAAGGAGAACAAAGAGAACAACGAGAACTTTGGCCGCTGGGTTCGTTATGACTATAAATACAGTGACCAGCCTTTCCAATATCATTGCAGCCATGAACGAGCTCGACAAGTTGTTCGTCTCAGTCGACAGGCTCAAAAGTGACATCGACTCGGATAGGGACCGACTGACATCTGAAGAAGACCATAACTCAGCAACCCTTGATCAGCTGCGGGAAGAGATCCAGAAGATTGAAACTACGCTAGTAAGTGGAATAACTATATCTTTGAGTCTTATTCTTTAACGACCATGTGCACCAGAGAGATAGCATCCAAGTAAAACGGCATACAACGAGAAAACTCTTAATCGCATATTGACGGAAGTGACGGAAGCGCAACGTTGCATCCCATCCTCTGACGAGTGGAGCCTCGCATTCCTAGATGGTTTATTATGTCGAGGGGCTCAGGTTGAATTGACCAGGGCCGTTGAGATGAATGCCCTACTTCCGCAAAGGCTGATTGAGCCTAAGCTTATCGAAGTGTAAAAGTAAGTGTCATGTTTGTCGTATCTGTATTCACCTATCACGAAGCACGCAGGAGTTGATAGAGACGCTTCTTAAAGATTCTGAGGGCAAGCGCTCTACAGCCTCTCTGAACAGGAAATTAGAGCTCTATACTGCTCTTCAGCTCGCTTCTCTAGCTACGTTAGAAAATGTATTTCGCTTTTTAGCCCAAGGCTCAGGACGTACATAGTTTATAATAGTCTACTTCGCTATGGCCTTTATTTTCTTATTCATTTAGTGAGTGAAGTATGACTCTCGGGCAAAACCATAAATGTACCATATTTCCGAGGTGCTAGTGTTCCTGAGCAATTTAGGGGTCTCTGCGGATCCCTACAGATCGAATTTGAATGCTGTAACTTCGAATAAAGATGACAAGTGGCATCCGACGCGCGGAGATCTGATACAGATGATCTTAGGACATCTCAGCGCGTAGCTTAGACAAGGTAACCAGCATGAGTGGACTAGTAGAGTAACCTGGTAAGTGGATATCTGGCTCGTTAATGGTTAACCCAATGAGAGCAGGTGTAGAGAATCCGGCGCAAGTATACGACGTATGATTGGCGGATGCTGACTAGACGTCGGGGGATAGATTGGCGAGTGGAAGTAGTAGTAAGGAACAGAGTAAAAAATAGAAACCGAGTCGGAAAACGCAATTCTGCCTCATAGAAGAAAAGCGATGGTATTTAAGGATGTGGGAAACGAACAGAGAAATAAGGCCATACTTGAGTGAAGTAAAATCAAAAAGGCAGGAGGAAATACCATAAGTAGGTGGATGAGGAAAACATGTAGGTAGTCGTGCTCCTCAGCGTTGAGATATCAATGTTGGTACGCAGGAATTGACCAATCAACCAAGGGTTCTCTTATGGTATACAACATCGAGCGTGCACTGCATCGTTGGAGAAGTTAGCCAAGAACTGCCTGTTGTAGACCATTTGTACTCTTCTCTTGAGTTTGATTCCTGAACGTCTCATAGAGTACAGATTTCTGTAAGCAGCATAACCGATACAAAAGATGCGAAAAGTGCACCACTGCGTCGGAAGCTAGGCAGGCACCCTTGTTACTTTCATTCGCATTGAGTTTGAGTTTGAATTCATTGTACCCTCGGCCATCTGGTTCTCCCATCAGCTATTACCCGGTACTACTGGAATCAGATTCACGCCTGTTTCAAGTACTAGAGATTCAGCAGACTCGGCATGTGCTTGCGAATTGCAAAGACAACGAACAACATGGGCATTACATCCACCGGCGCCTTCCGCCGCTGGCTCGAAGAGGAGTATTCGCTTTAGATGCCCGAGTGGCAAGCACGTGCAAAATCAATTTGCAAACTTTGACGACGATTTGCTCGTGCACATAACGCATATCCGTCCCTTACATCCCAAATTCCTGTCTTTCTTTTCCCGCCCTCGTATCTACAACAGAACTTACACGAACCAGTCTTAGTTTAATACCCTACCACATAATTTCCTATACTACCTCAACCATTAACCAGTACAGTATTCTACAGCCCCAAACACGTGGGTCAATAATACAATAATAACTCGACTAACAAGGTCATCGAAGAAACTAGCGGAAGATCCACCCGCCCAGCGGCGTGACCTTTTCCGTGATTCCCCGAGCTAATGCCTCGGTGCACCTTTTAGATTGAACCTGCGATAGATGAGGCTGGAATAATATATAGATGATGGGGTACACAGCCAAACTTTGGAGCGGAAGGCGGGAGGCTGTGCTGTGCCCCCCGTATCACGTTCCTTCGCCGCCAAGCAAGATGCGCGGGTGGGGGGACTCAATGGCTCTCAATGGTCACCCGACCCAGCCCAACCTCGCGAGCCCTCCAACAGTGTCCTCCTCCAACCCATATTTACGACTTTTTGGTCAGC
>JADNRY010000825.1:0-24896 GCA_015501585.1 Rhodocollybia butyracea
ACCAACACTTTGGTGGGTTGCGTATTCAGTCAATGAGCTTCTGTTGAACTTGAGTATTGCGCAGAGCCTTCATGATTACTCAAGTCCAATAGCATCCCTGCCGCCATCGAATGTCTCTTTACGAAACTTCGTGATAACAGGACTCTTTTACTGCTCACAACCCTTCAGTATTACTTACCAAATCCCAGGTTGACTTTCACCTCTGGTAGATTTAGACGTGGCGCTGTTCACTGGGTCACTCAAAATCTGTCATTGACCAAGAAAACAACTCAGACAAACTCCTGGCACAATACAGGAGTCCGACTTCCAGTTGCACAAGTCGCGATGGCTAGCGATGGATAGCATAGTTACTCTGTGGTCTTGAACGCGAGCTTAGTACTACCGTCTACTACATGATTTTGCCAAAATGCGAGCAGCAAGCAGTCTTGAAGGTGCTCTCGAGTTGTAGTAAGTATTTTGGGTGTCCTAAGAAATAGCAGCCTGTGTTTTTTGAAATTTTGGTTCATTCGTGGGGTTCTCTACTCCTCATAGCTTCTGTGACCAGTTTCGGCTGAGTCAGCTTCTAAATATGCTGCAGGCAGGAGGAAGAGGGGGATAACCAGCACGGTCCGCGGAAGGCATCAAAAATTCAATTCAGGCCACAGCTTCTTTGCTAACGCCTCGTCAAGCGGAAAGGCATTTCTTTGGTATCCCAAAAAAGCCATATGTTCCTGCTTATGGTGGGCATTTGAACATCATTACCTTTAGCTATCTTTTCAATAAACCGTGACATCGCTAGACCTTGGTGATGACTACGAACAACGATTTCCCGAAGACCCAATGGGCGAAGAGACTGGAATGAATACACGTGTATGGCGGACATACCGGCGGAAAGTGCTAAGTTTGACGCCGATATGGTCGGAGAGGCTCGCAGATGGCTTAGACCTAGGACGCCATGCTAGTATTTGTGTCGTTCTTTCCTAATTTCTTCGCTCTCCTTAAATACAGCTAAGTATAGGCTGGAGTTTTCTCCGCAGTCGCCGCTTCCTTAGGATACAGAATACAAAAAAAATTCTACATAATGTGCCACTCTGTTACAGTATTGTCCATTCTGCCTACCTATATACATGACTTACATGACTTTTTCTTTTTACTGAGAGCCTTCAAGCGTATGAATTGGATTAGGATGGTGTAAATGGAAGCTAAGATGGACTCGGAGTCCTTGAGTACCGAGTCGAAGGGCTATTCAAGAAGAGGTAAATATGTATATCGTCAGAAGAGATGGTGTAGTTTGGCCAGCTCCTTTGGTGTGCCAAATTTGTTTTATCATATCCAGATTTTTGAAACAGTGGTTCCCAAACGAGCACCGGAAGTTTGAAAGATGAACCTTCCGGTTTATAAGTATCAAGGATCCAGCGTATGGAATTTTCAGCAGTGAGTTCAATACACTTTCCCGCATGAACAAACTTGACCGGACTGAGTCCATAAGCCATTGCTGTAAAAGCAGAAGTGATATCGCAGTTATGGTCTGATATATTCGAATAGGCCTCCCGCAAATCCTGGAGGTAATCTTCTACAGAACGAGTGCGCCAGTCTTTCGAGTTGAAATGGATTGCTGCCCTAAACCAGCTCTCAAGCTCGTCTAGACTGGCCGCGGAGAGTAGATGTTCATCGATCCGTTCAAGAGTTTCAGCAATTGCATAAAGGTTATACCTGAAATCAACCAGCTTTTCTGACATCCCAGGAAGAAATGCCCCGAGTGACCGAAAAAGAAGTGTCTTTGCGGATAGACTGGAGGTAGAGTGGCCAAGCCATACAAGTGAAGCTAAACTCTGCTTCTGGTGGGATTCAGGGTCGCAGGCCGCCAAACGTTCCGCTTCCTTCAAAGTGTAACTAAAGTCTGGCCCATCAAGATATCCAGCTTCAAACTCCTGATTCATGAGTTTCCTGACCCATTCGTAGGCGTAGATTATCCCTGGGTATATAAAATATGCATATATTGCCAGAGGCAGCTGACAAGCAAGGCTGGAATAGAACAGATCTGTAAAGGTTGTCCTGTAAGGACATTGGACAGTGAATAGCGGAAGGACCGCTGCTGTGAGGTAAAGGACAACAACAGTCCCAGATATAGCACCAATAACATATGCCATTGTGGTGCTTAGAGGAATAAGGAAGATAATGAGCCCAGCAAGGAATAGCATCAAGGCAAGATGGAGTAGGATTGGGAGCATTCCAATGAGTGACTGAACCTGCCATTTCTCAAGCCCATCAAAACGAAACTGCCGAATGAATGCTCGTTCCCGGGGTGTACCAGTGATAATCGACATATACTGACGGAGCCACTGCTTTGCAAGCACAGCAAAGAGAGCAACAGACAGGGAAATAGTGAGGCTTGTAAACCATAGACCATTTACCCACAGATCAAGAAGGGCGGGAGAGAATGCGGTACTGGTGAGAGGGATGTTCGAGGAGGCAGTACTATTTGTATTTGCACGAAACAACAAGGTCAACTCGCTGAGATAAGATGCAGCGAGCTGAGTATAGTCTTGAGACAGTGACTGTGATGTCTGTGCAACGAATGTTGTGAGAACAGCAGAGAAAAGACCAGCCTGTAAAGGGATCAGTAACTTCAACTGAGCCAATGTGTCAAGGAGCGTACAAAGACCAGTAGGATATCTAGACTGTCACCGAGTTCCCCAACCATATCATTGTCGAAAGGTGTTGCTTCATCATGATAGATCCACCAGATGCGGGCATCTTCATCAAGTTCATGATATCGTTCATCCTCTGGGTATTTAAGCCTGTAGTCGTAGTTTGCTACATCCAATGTCAAAAACATGAAAAAGAATACATACAAATTATGGTACACATACCTGCCAAAGGATGTACTCGTGCTGCTTGTTCCTTTTTCAATCCGAAGCGACAAACCTTGAAAGGTTCATTTCCGGTGCTTTGCGGTATTTTATTTTCTGAACCGGTGACAGCATCCTGTAAATGTGAGATTGCCTCGTAGAGAGAATCAAATATAGTTGTAAGAGTACTGGCTGGTGGATACGATGCCTGGGCAGGGAGAGCACTAGTAGTTGGTGGGTCAGATGGCTGAACAGGGTGAGCTTCAGCTTGTGGGGTAGATGTAGGTTCCGTTTTTGGTACAACTTGGATGTAAGTGAGCGGAGGCAAGACAGGCACAGAACCAGAGGCATAATCTGTTGGCGTGGATGTATGGTGAAAATCTTCCTTCGCACCTCGAGATTCCTCCGGCACACTGCTCGCATGAGATAGAGGTGGAAGCCCCTTTGCCTGTGCAATCTCAGGCAAGTAAGATATGGAATGGGAAGAAGTATCATGAAGCTCTGTCAGTGCGGAAGATGGGGTCCAATGAGCCTCATTTACTATACCCAGAGATTCCACCGGCAAACTCTCGGAAGGAATATGAGGAACCAAGGAAGAATCCACTCTATCGTTGCTTGTTAACTGAGACATTGCTGGAGCGGAGGCCGGATGGACGTCTGAACTAGATCGCAGAGTAGTCTCGCGCACCTCGCGCGCCTGCATCATGGCATGTATACTGCGCATGAGGAAGAGCATCTCATCTGAACAATTCATCCCAAGTTGCGCACCATCAAAAGAAGCTCCGGTTGCTTTCGAAGATTGCTTCATCGGCTGGTGTAGTAGCAATATAGTAGATGGAAAGTGAGGGCAACGTGGAGTTGGCGTGCTGTGGATAACAGACGTTTATCGATAAGGCCAGGAGTCACATGAGATTGATAGCTCTTACATCGTGGCCGCCTTCATCGCAACTCGTACAGGAACAGTCTTGAACGTGGTCTCGAGTTGTATTCTCGATGACCTAAAACATCAGCCTGTGTTTTTAGCTCTTGAGGTGGGGGTTCTTTATTATTCTCTATTCTGCGTAGCTTCTGTGATATCGATGGCAGATTGCGGTCAACAAAGAGGCGCCAATAATTCGCGTTTTAAAGATTTATTTACAAGAGTCTAATCATCGAGGTAAGTGATGATATATACATCATCTTCCTTCCACTCACCGATGGTCAGTGTACGCTCCGCGCGACTCAGACCCCGCTCTCCTTTCCATCGGTTTAAGTACTGGGTCCCGTACCCCAGCTCCGGCCCCTTTTTGTCTCTCATTCATTTTTATATTTCACTTACTCCTATAAATACTTGAGAGCCACGGTAGCATTACAAGTTTTCCACTGTCTAACTTGTCCGTGTTCACTCTCAGGTATGTACATAGCTCTGGTATAAAGTTTTCCTCTGTCTAACTTATCCATATGCTCTCTCAGCCGTTTAGTTCATACAAGTTTTCGCTATATCTTTTATAAAACATCATTTCATTCAACTCTATGTCTGATGGAACCAACACTTCGAAACCCGCTTCTGGGGATATCCCCGTCGCAGGTGACACTCGAACAGCAACTGGCTCCAACACCACGCATACTGCATCAGGATCAACTCCTTCACTTGGGAATGTCGAATCTTCCGCCTTACCCCTCTCTCCCGAGGTCTCACGACAATGTGTTGAGTTCACTAAGCGGTTTGAAGATGGCGACATCACCAAGTTCGATGCCTTCTTCAACGTTCAAAGAGCTCTCATTCCGGAAAAGCTCGATCAGAATGCCCTTGCTCAAACACTCTCATTCTACTTCAACCTCCTCGACGTCATGGAGACACAGAGACAGAAGGCCGCTGAAATCGGGCAATCTCACAGTGGGGATGAAACCCAAGTTACTTCAGAGACTAGGAAACGGCCCCTCAGAGATGATGAAGCTGTCGGGTCTGACTCCGAATCTGAATCTGATGACGCAGAACCTACCTCTCGTCGCAAGGTTGACATCACTACCTTTGCCTGGATGTCCCGTTCAAACATCCCCCAACTATCTCCAGTCCTGGAAAAAACCCGACTTGCACTCGAGAATTTCTCCCGAGACCCTAGGACTGTACGATCGTCAATCATCTCCCAACCTGACTGTCCCAGCTTTAGCTTCGAGGATTGGGATGATCTCATCAGAGGAAAGCCAGCCAAGTTTGACCACATCTTTTCGAGCATTCACGCAACTTCCCTTGATGACAAGCAAAGTCAAAAGGTTGGTGACATCGAGTTCAGATTTGGAAACCATCTCCCTAAACGAACCATATCAACCCATGGGGAATGGTCTATCACCTTTGATAAATATGCAAGAGCCGTTGAGTATGTGCTCCCCCATCGCAACGATGAGCTCCGATCATACAGAGACTACATTTCTCAACTCTTCGCTTCCCTCCCTGCCAGTAACCATTCTCGGGTCCTCAACTATGACAAGGCCGTTAGACTCCGTGTCTCGCAAACTCGCTGTTACTTACTCTCCGACCATAGCTCCTTCACGGACCTATCTCTCCTCTGGCTCCAAGCACCGTCGTGGACTAGCGAGCCCATATCAGGCAAGCCTGGAAACAGTACGAAGCAAACGAACAACCGTCGCAGGGACCCTTGTAGAAGGTTCAACGACAAAAAATGCCCAAACACAGCAGAAACTTGCAATTACAAGCACATCTGCTCAAGCTGCAAAAGCAACTCCATGGACGAGCAGACTGCACCAACACGCCAAGAACCAACTGAACGTTGGTTCCGTCGCCCCCGCTATGCCCGTGATTTTATCTGGGATAGCTCAGACGACGCAACCGAAAGACTCACATTGGCCAAAGCCTCCGAATTCATGCCTGCTCTCCCAGGAGTACCTGATAACAAAATCTTGAACGACGTAGCGATTCACACTATCAAAACCAATCCGCACCTCTTCCGTGTCACTACACCAATCAATGTCGAAGTTTTTGGACGTTACCTCCAATCCCATCCAAACCAACCCTTCGTAAATTCGGTGCTTCATGGGTTACAATATGGTTTTTGGCCATGGGCTGATACATCCAATCCCGATGTACCACCAACCTTGGACCGGTCTTACCCCTTAAAAGACAGCAATCACCTTGCCTTCTCCCGTTCACAGCGAGACCTTGAAATTCAAGCTTGCCGTTTCTCTCAGGGATTCCCGGAGCTTCTACCTGGAATGCAATCTATCCCAGTTGTCGTTGTTCCAAAACCTCATTCAAACAAACTCAGGCTCACCGTTCACCACAGTGCAGGACCGTTCTCCCCAAACTCTTTCATAGACCGGAAGTATGTGTCCGTAAAATTAGATAACCTTCATGATTTAGGTGCTGCACTCCTTCGAGTGCGTCGTGTCCATGGTAACAGACGCCTAGTTGTCTTCAAATCCGATGTCTCCCAAGCATACCGCCGCCTACCGATGGAACCACGATGGCAAATACGCCAGATAATCCGAATCGCAAATCTATTCCACACTGATCAGTGTAATAATTTCGGAAATTGAGGTGCTGGTGGCATCTGGGGAAACTTCTTTGCCCTTGTCCTGTGGATAGCCATTTATATTCTCCTTCTTCAAGACTTATTCGGATACGTTGACGATGCATTTAGCTGGGAATTTGAAGATCATCAAGAATACTACTCACCTTACAGCAAATTCTTCCCTACAAAACAGACCCGCCTCCTCCTCCTGTGGGATGAACTCGGAATTCCCCATGATGAACCCAAACAACTTTGGGGCCCTTCCCTCATGATCATCGGGTTCGAAGTAGATCCAAACAAAATGACTATCACAATGACTGCTGACTCCCGTTCCGACCTCCTAGCTGCCTTGCGCGAATTCGCTGTCCCAGGCAAACGATGGGAGCTCAGAGAATTCCAACGTATAGGCGGTTGGGTAAACTGGTCTTTGAACGTTTACCCGTTGCTGCGTCCAGGACTCTCTTCCCTGTATGAAAAGATGTCAGGAAAGGACAAGCCTTCTCAAAAAATTTGGATCAACACCTGTGTCTGTCGCGAGATTCATTGGCTTGCAAGCCATATTGAGAATTCAAATGGTATACGAATGCTAGACTCCGATGAATGGGGCCCAGACGAAGCAGATCTTGTGTTCTACACAGACGCTTGCATGTCCGGGATGGGTTACTGGCTGAAATCCGGTTCTGTGGCCCTAGGCTATCAGTACAAAATCGAGGATACACCAGAAAAGCCAATATTTTTCTTCGAAGCACTAACCGTACTTTCCGCTTTTCAATACGCAACTGTCTTCTCTAACCCGCCACCAAAGCGAGTCTTCATTTTCACAGACAACACAAACACCGTCGACATGTTCAATTCCTTGAAGGCTAAAGCTGAGTACAACTCTTTACTCATCACTGCCGTTGAACTTGGATTGAATGCCAACTCTAACCTACGTGTTGGACACATCCCCGGTGACAAAAACTCTATTGCCGATGCTTTATCTCGGTTCGACAACGACAAGGTGTATGATTTGTGCCCTGACATGGTCATCTCCCCATTTAGACCCCCTCGTTTGATGATGGGGGCAGACCTAAAATGAACCTACCCGCGCCCTCCTCCCGACAGCCTTCCCGGCCTGTCTGGAGCCACGCACGCCTTGTGCACGAACGAAATATCGCACTAGGTCATGCTCTCGAGCCCTCTTCCCGGGCATCATACTCTTCTGCCCTTCAATCATATGTCACTTTCTGTCGGAACCATTCTATGTCTATTGAACCCACACCCGAAACTCTATCTTTTTACATTGTATACATGTATCATTTCATCCCGAGGTCCGTACCGACCTACTTGTCAGGAATTTGCAGCCAACTCGAACCCTTCTATCCTGAAATCCGCAAGTCTCGTAACCATCGCCTAGTCCAAAAAACATTACGAGGATGCAAGAAAATACACTCCGTTCCTGCATCTCGAAAACGTCCTCTTCACCGCACTGAACTCACTGAGGTCCACACCAAATTGAACAACTCTTCCTCATATGACGACCTTTTATTCTTGGCCATCCTGTTTATCGGTTTCTTTGCGCTCATGCGACTCGGCGAACTGGTATGGCCAGACAAAAAATCTCTCCAGTCTTTCCGCAAGGTCGCTTTACGTTCTTCCTTCTCAGGAGATCACAACCACGTCGAGTTCAACCTACCCACACATAAGGCTGACAAAACTTTCGATGGCTCAAGAATAATGGTCCTGGCAACGAACGAGAAAGATTGCCCCGTTTCCATTATGTGGAAGTACATTGCAGAGCGCGACAAGCGCTTCCCAGCGTTGCCTCATCTTTGGGTGAAATCGGACGGTTCAATACCAACTCGCTCTTGGTTTATCCGTCACCTCCGCACTTTTTTCCATGACAACGTTGCCGGACACTCGCTTCGCTCAGGAGGCGCTACTTTCCTCGCTCAGATCGGCACACCATCGGAGCTTATTCAAGCAGCCGGTCGCTGGGCTTCTGACGCCTTCAAGATCTACATTCGCCTTCACCCGGTGTTGTTGACAGCTCTCCTCTTCAGCCAACGCTGAACAAACACAAATCCAACACCGTTCACCACATCACTTCGTTCAACTCCTCTATACCTCTACCCTAGTTCACTCTCCAATCCGAATTCAGGGAGTCATCGCTGATACAGGGTGACTCCCGTGTCTGCCTAACGTGCTCGAATAAACGAAACGGCGCCTCGCTGATTAGTCGCGTTTTAAAGATTTATTTACAAGAGTCTAATCATCGAGGTAAGTGATGATATATACATCATCTTCCTTCCACTCACCGATGGTCAGTGTACGCTCCGCGCGACTCAGACCCCGCTCTCCTTTCCATCGGTTTAAGTACTGGGTCCCGTACCCCAGCTCCGGCCCCTTTTTGTCTCTCATTCATTTTTATATTTCACTTACTCCTATAAATACTTGAGAGCCACGGTAGCATTACAAGTTTTCCACTGTCTAACTTGTCCGTGTTCGCTCTCAGGTATGTACATAGCTCTGGTATAAAGTTTTCCTCTGTCTAACTTATCCATATGCTCTCTCAGCCGTTTAGTTCATACAAGTTTTCGCTACCCTCCCTCCACTTGCCCTTATAAAATACTTCTATTCATCTACGTTCATGTAACTATGTCCCTAGTTCACTCTCCAATCCGAATTCAGGGAGTCATCGCTGATACAGGGTGACTCCCGTGTCTGCCTAACGTGTTCGAATAAACGAAAAGGCGCCTCGCTGATTAGATTACAATTCAGCGCTTATTCCGTTGCGTCTGCACAGCTTCCGAACCGACGACATGGGCTCTTCTCCCAACTTCGGAACGCCTCGTCAAACGGAAAAGCATTTCTTCGGTATTCCAAAAAAGCCATATGTTCCTGCTTATGGTGGGCATTAGAACATCTTTACCTTTTGTTATCTTTTCAATAAACATTGCCAGACCTTGGTGATGACTACGAGCAGCGATTTCCCGAAGATCCAATGGGTGAAGAGACTGGGATGAATGCACGTGTATGGCGGACATACCTAGCGGAAAGTGCTGAGTTTGACGCCAATATGGTCGGAGAGGCTCGAGATGGCTTAGACGCTATGCTAGTATTTGTACGTCGCTTTTTTTCTAATTTCTTGACTTTCCTCAATTACAATCATAGGCTGGACTTTTCTCCGCAGTCGCCGCTTCTTTTTTGGTCCAAAACTTGCAAGACCTTCAAACAGATTTCACTCAAGTAACCGCCAATCTTCTCTTTGAGCAGATTGCTGTTCAACGTGCATTCGCTGACGGTCGGCCACTCAGTACTGTATCTGCATCTCAACTCGATCCCACATCTTCATCTGCTCCAGATATACGCGTCGTTTGGGCCAACGCATTGTGGGTCGTCAGTCTTGTTTTAGCCCTAGTGGTTGCGCTAGCCGCGGTATTAGTTAAACAATGGCTTCATCGCTATCTGGCATTTCGCTCGGGGCCACCTGGAGAGCGGAGCTACATTCGCCATTATCGATATACTGGAATGGAAAAATGGCAAGTGCAAAGCATCATCGGTTCCCTTCCAGTCATCATGCACATATCTCTCGGTTTTTTCCTGCTAGGGTTGGTGATTTTTTTGATCCCACTAAACTTGGTTCTAGCATCCGTCGTTGGTGCTATTACTCTCCTTGTATACGTGATGTATCTCGTGAGCCACATCCTACCTATCTTATATCCTCAATGTCCGTACCAAACACCCTTCTCCGACTTTATCCTTGCCGTTGGCCCCAAAATGCATGCAATAACTTATCAGGTACGCTTGTGGCTTGTGATCTCTCTTGAAAAATTTGTGCCCTATTACCGAAAATCCGACCCAGAGAGTATATCAAGCCAATCACAGTCTGAGTATGATGAGAAGCCCACCAATGCCGAGGCATCGCGCTTCTTCAAGGATTTTAGAAAACTCACCGTGAATGATGATGACCGCCATATCGTTGCTGTGGAAGCTCTCCGGTGGCTGTATACCGTTTCTTCCAACACTTCCGTTCGTAGCGTCGTGCTACAGGCTATTGGAGGTCTTCCAATAACTGCGATCCAAAAGCTTCAAACGATGTTTAACTACTCTGATATCAAGCCAGTGCATGAGCATTTATTGTTCAATTGTACTACCGGAAGCCCTCACTCTCGGACCCGCCAGGCGGTTGTCCAACTACACACTGTAGCAGAAAGATTATGCCGTCTGTTCCTATTCTTTCCCAACCATCGCACACCTTGGATGGTCGCATTCGCCTCATCACCCGACTCTGACCGACTCAAGGCCACCTCTCTAGCCCATGGCTCGCATGATGCCTTGGTCGCAGACGACTACCGCACATTCATTTCCGCCAACTTTCAAGTGGTACATCACCCGTTAGTCTGGGTCCGACTCCTACAACGCGCTCACCAAATCGGAACATTCACCACTTTCGAAGACAGTACCAAAATCTCCGCTGTCCTCTGCCGCGCCCTCCTTCCTGCTATATGGGGTTATATCCCTCCATCCTACTTGAATTCACCCGACTCTGAATCCGAAATGGTCCCAATGCACATCGCCTTAAGATTACACATGCCTAAAGAAACATGTCTTTATCTCTTAGGCATGCTCTCGCAATTCGATCATCACCACGAGTTCCCCCTCACTTTCCGGGCTGTATCCGCATCTTTGGAATTTGCTCTCCATCATGTCTCTAGGACCATGCGCGCTCACACTGGGTCAGCCACTGCGCATTGGGAAATCATCGAATATATTTTCAGACAGTTACACGACCTTGTCACCAGCCACTATGAACATTCCAACCCCAGGGATCATGAAAATTTTACGAGTTTCATCACTGATTTCGTTAGGCGGCTCATTAGGAACACTGGAGTTTGTGATCATCCGCTTCAGTCTGAGGGGCTCATTCAACGGCGAGGGAGTGTGTTGAAAGTTTACTGGGCTACAGTTATGAAATTAGTTTATGCTCGAGATGCCGCTCAGGATGCCACCAATGATACCAGTGACGCGGTAGGATCCGACTGGTTCGCGTTACTTGATCGTGCAACTCAAGGAACGCTCCGCGAACTTCAGCTGGCCTTAGATGCAATTAATAGTGGCCCAAACGCGGTTTCCCAAGCCCTATCCTTGAACGCAAATCACGTATTCGACACCATATCCTTAGCTCTAACCCACGGCTCCCCAAACGCATACCAAATAGTCGCCCACCTCAACTGCCTTGAGCTCTTCGCCAAATACCACCACCTCTCTCACGCGCAGGGCGCTGCCCTAGTCGGGCCCTACATAACCGGTTTAAAACTCCTTGCTTCTACGCAAAGGGAATTATACATCACCCACCTCCACGAACCCCAAAATCTTCACATGGCTATGCTCGCTATCTTCGAATGGTGGCCCTACACCCATCCAGAAGATATCTCTGTCGCGGATCTTGTCGAGTTGCGCGCAGACGATCCTTCATGGGACGAATGTCGACGATGGTTAAAATACGTACACGACTGGGCAAAAGAAGATAAAACACTCCTTTTTAAGAATTTTAAAGCGCGGAAGCTGGGAGAAGAGTGGGAATGGAGGGTATTGAAGGCGTATTTGACCGATTCGAATGATCGACTCGGAGCAGCGGACTGGAGTGGGATGTCGAAACTTGAGGAAGCTATTCGATCTTTGGAGGGGCATTTTGCAAGGAGAAATGTAAGCGTTTTGATTTTTTTTTTTGGCTCTTTCCCTAACTTTATGGTTCTTTTTTTCTAGGCAGAGAACCCTGACACCGATTCTCTCATCATTCCTCCAACTCCAACTTTACCACTACCATTACCGCAAGAGTATTTTGGCGCTGGAGCTCTCTTTGAACAGCCCGAAACGCCTCCCTCACAACTAGCTTCTTTGTTCAAGAAAAGTGGTCAATCTCGCATTCGCAATGGCATCGACACTTGGCCGTATTGGAAAACTTTGATTGTCAATGGATTATCAAGGCGGTGGTTTTATCATAAACACAAACGTGATGATACCGATCCCAAGTCGGAAGTAGAATGCGTATAAATACATACAAACGGACAGGATTAAGTATAGAGGGATATACATGTACATGATTAGTCGTCCTTAGACAACCCAGCAGCCAGAAGAATAAAAATCACAGGCGAAAAAGGGAAGCAGGACGTTAAATACTCAATCTCAAAAACCTGGTAGGCGTGGCGACAAAATCTCTGTGGAAAGACAGCTAGGTTAGCCTGAAGATTAGTAGGTGGGGTATTGTGGGATGGGAGAGTATAAGAAAATAACGGGCCCCTTCCCATACGGCTGTTGCACTGGCCCGTCCACTCCGAACCACAAAAGTTTTCGCTTCCCATAAGTTTTCCATAATATACACTATGAAGGAAATTTCACTGTCTGCCTTAGCAAGGTGATGTATATACACACATACGGATGGATAACGAGTCTGTCTAGGGGAGACTAAAGGCCAAGTACTTGGTAGATAGTACAGATATATGTCGAAGTGGTCCAGTGGGAACCGGTACTAGATACCTAATTCAACCCGAAAGAGTGCACCAGTCCTCAGGCTATTCCCCTGTATAATGCTATGAGTACAACAGCATCCCATTGAGAAATCTATTTCTCATTCCGCTATCTTCCCAATGAGGCCCCACTGAACCCGTTATTTTTCGGATATCGCCGTCGTGCCCAGCTTCGCCAGTACCTTCACACGAAGGAGTTTTGTTTCTGGCTACTTTTGTGAGATGTCATTCAGATCCCAGATCATGTTCGAACTAATTCCCTTGATGATCTCTCCGTTTATGCCGTTTACTCTGAATCCAGATCATTCTTGCTCTCTCCACAATATACTTGTCATCCTCTACCGTGGCCTAGCGCTAAACGTCAACAATATCGCGTGCCTTCAGACTAAAGCCTATATTTTGTCGATCGAAATCTGAGCCGTCGTTCGCGGATGGGATACAGCTACTCCCTCATCGTTTAGTCCACCCCTTTCGACAAAACTGGTGACAGAACTTTCATGCACGACGGACCTAATCCGAAGCACTGATGAAAGAGCTTTTCCTCCCACTGCTTTCAAATCTTGTAATTATAATTCAACATCACATACTGGATCCCGGGATGACTGCTTACACCCAGAGATCGGGCTATTCACTTTCACTCTGAAGCTGTTATCCCGCTGTACATAACTCAAACAAACTCCCACAACATGAGCACAAACGATGAATTACCCCCTGGTAGTATTGAACGGCAGGCTGTGTGACCCTGCTTGAATGCGAGCAGGAACAGTCTTAATCATGGTCTCGGGTTGTAATCTTGACATCCACATCCTAAAGAAAAGTTCTAGAAAAACATCAGCCTGTGCCTTTAGCTCATTGACGATTCTTGTTCCCGGGTAGCCGCCTTCTGGAACCAATCACCTCTGGATATGTTCACAAACAGTTCATCGCTTGGATTTTCAATACTAGGGCATGTTTGTTTCCATAGGGTGCTAGGAACTTGAAGTGGAATTGCCGAAGTTTCTCGGTATTACATGATTTAACTAGTACATCTTGGGCGTACAACGATTGAAAAGAGAATTCAAGGAAGACCTCGTCCAGAATTAACCGCATTGGCTACCTGGCTGGTGTTTGGACGATTGAAAGCATATCTGAGTACTGATGGTTAATTAAGAGAACTCAAAAGAGATACGAAAGAACTGACCTCTCGTAACTGTCGACGTACAGATCCTCCGTACTACAAGTTTTCTTGAAGTCAGGATGATTGAAGAGCTTGTTCAAACCACGTTTCGAACTTTTTGCCATGAGGGAGCTCGAATCCTCGGTAGTACGTCAGTACGCTCTTAGCTCGGTATAGCCCTAGGATAAAAGGTAAGGATCATGCAACCATCCTGAAATTCGGACTGCTAACAAGGTCCAGCCATAACATCAACCAGGCCCAAGTCTTCATTGCCGTCAACCCACAGTCCAAGACCAATAGCGAGAGCCTGCTTCTCTCCCTGACCAGAAGCGCCCCCAGTTTGGACAACCTCTCTCTCTGTACGTTCGAGCAGTTCAACGAGTTTCTCGATCGACTCATGAAACTCTTTCCCCGTGTTTATCTGTGCTTCCTCATCCTGTGCCTGAAGGTATCGATAGAAAGCGGGAACAAGGGAACGGTTGACATGGTCCGATTGAAGTCGCACAAGAGCGCGGGCATCTGGATAGAATGGTCAGAAAATGGCGATACGAATAACAGTCCTTGTATAGATACATGGATTAGTCGATGGAGGAAGTAAACTTCGGCCATTCGACGATGCTGCCAAACTACAATGATGCGTTAATGGAGGCATTGGGGCCCGGGTACCACTCGCGTCTTACTCGAGGATGTATTCCAGGATTACGGTACTTTCGTTCAGAGCTGTCGGTGGATTAAAATTGTTTAACTTGAGGCCCGGTACAAGGCCTTTCGGCGACACCTCGAGAAGATCCTTGGGCTTCTTGTACGGATCGACTTCATCTGTTCATCGATAGTTCAGTTATTGATAGTAGAGATATCCTGGCTCGGTAGCTTGCTCACAATACTACCCATTTAACGTAAAGATTCGAACTCTTCTGTTGAGATTGAAGAACGCATACCTTATACGGGATCTGCAAGTACTCAAAAGAGGTCCATACCCGCTGAACAAAAGGACAAAAGCAGCTTCCAAAGAGTGTTATATCCTGATCTTGTGTGTGTTTCTGAGCAGTCTCGAGAGCCTGTCCCGTGCACTCGATGTGATACGCCTTTCCTGTGTAGGTTTTGGAGACCATGATGGATGAGATCAAGCAAGTTGGAGCGGGATTTCCGTCGGAGTTTAACTGAGTGTCAGCTGACTAAAAGAAAAACAAAACAATGACATTCGAAGGGATTGCTTGTGTTGCTTGTTTCAGCTAGTTTATAAGATACGAGGTTCGTGGAGTACTAAAAAGTATGATTCCTGGCGAAAAAAGAAACTACGAAAAGTCATCATGGTTTATTGGTAACGGAGGGGTTCGAACCCTCGCACGCTCTCGCGTATTGGGATACGTGATTCATATGAATCAATGCTTAAATCCAACGCCTTAGACCACTCGGCCACGTTACCATAAATACCGTACCAGCTTTGGCCCATACAATGTTGAGCACCTCGCGATTGATCGATCAAGAAAGAACCTAAACTGACTCCTTCCGGTATGAAAAACGTATTGCGTATGCGTATGATTATGCGTTCGTTCTAATGATAATACGGCAATGTGTATAGATAAAAACATGTTGATACAGAATTATATGGAACAAAAGTATGGGGGTGCGGGGGTGCCAGCGAAAGAAAGAAAAGCGACGATCCGATCCAACACAAACTCTTGAACTCTCTCATGCGACATATGCAAACGTATCCTTGGAGCCATCCACCCGCTCGATATACTCTTTCTCGAGAAGAGTTTCTATAGCCTGCACAAACAAAGATGATACAAAGATTATTATAACACATCATCAGCCTCAAACAGCGAACGACAGCGAGCTCAAAGGCACGAACCTTTTTGATATCGGGGATCCTGGGTGCAAATCGATGCGATATTTGCGAAATGACCTCCTGGATAAGGGCCTGGTTCTTCATCGTTTTTCGTGCCTTCATGATACTAAACGGGACGCAGCAATCAGAGAAGAAAACCCTAATAATAATAACCACCACTCACCGAACGATGGTAGCCTGAATCGCATATTTACGATCTTCGTCAACAGCCTTGAGTACCTCGTTCGACTCCTGCTTGACCTCAGCCTTGATAGGCAAATTCAGGTTGACACGAATCTTCTTCGACTTGAACCCTAAACGTAAAACGTTCAGTTAACGAGCGGCGGAAGTGTTTTGGCATGAATTACCCGGATTCAAATCATACTGTTCCGACTCTTCGTTGATTAAGATTTTGGCCTTCACAAGCAGGGCGAGTACCTGCGTCAATATATCCTTGCCAATCGAAGTGGCCGCGAAAATTTCATCCAATGACATCGTTTCGTTCTTGTTGTACAGAACCAGCACAGCCATCTGGTACGAGCTCGTCATCAGGATATATTTCTGGTTCAGGTAGTTAGTGCGCAGCTCGTTCTTGGAATAATTCCACAGCCATGTGAGTTTACGGCCAGAGTGTTTCGTCTGGTAGTATTTCTGGAAGCGGTCGTAGGTGGTGAGTATCTCCGCGGGAATGACGAATTCATGTGGTGGGGGATTGAGAGGCCAGAAGTTGGTTCCGAGGACCATGACGCTGAAGGTGATATCCATGTCGTCGTGGTTCTGAGACATTCGCTCCTTGAAGGAATCTGTGAGATCTTTGCTCAAACTCATATCTAGCGGAAGAAACGTCAGCGGTACGGAAAATTGCAAGAAAAATGCCGCGAACCTGTAAACATGCGCTGTAGTTTGTTTGTGTACTCGAACCCACAAAGCCTCCTTGAGCTTCGATATCATACTAGCTTCACTCTCGTCAGAGGCAGAAACACGTGAATGAGTCGTTTGGAAAGTTTTGTCGTGTAGAACGTCTGGAAGACGCCTTGTCCTCGAGGTACTTGAACAGCACCATCTACAAAAGCGTTAGTCGAGGAAAACTCAGAACAGAAACCCAAAACATACGACGCGATTCAATGCACCCTCCAAGTCTTCCTCCTCAGCCATCTTGTTATTCTTCCTCAACAGCATATCCGCGTGCTTAGCAATGAGCTCTGGAGACTTTGTCGAAGACGATCCGGTAGCGGTGTTGCGGTTCACAAACTCTCTGCAAGCCTTATCTAAACTCGCCGCGAATCCAGCCTCGCTCTTGAAGCTCCGTGTGACCGTCTCCGAATTCTTCTTATGCACCTCGAGCAGCGCATCGACGTACACCTTTTGGATCGATGGTATCTGCGTTTCCGCCCTCTCCGATGAGCTTCGAGATGGAGGCTAACCCTGCCTGCTTGACGTGGCCCTCGAATCGTTTTCGCAGAGGCTCCAGACCCTCTGGGATACCGCGAGAGCAATGCGTACATCCGCTGGAGGTCCTCGTCCTGGTCAAAGTCGAGCAACTTCTGGAAGCTCTCCCACATCAACTCCGAGTGCTCACGAATAAGAACGTCTTCACATTTTGATATAAGCTCTTTGCGCGTCTTGGTATGTAGATACCTTTCGATACGGTCATCCTCTTCTCGTAGACGGTCTTCCGCCTTTTTGAGATATTCAGAGACGGTTGGAGCGAGGAACGTGTCAGACTCTTTCTTGTAGTATTTCTCGGTCGCGTCAATGAAAGGAGTTTCGAAGTGCTCTTTGTATACATCAAGACACTCTTTGATCGGTCGTTGTTGTCGAGACCGAGAGAGACGAAAGAAAAGACGACTTTCTTCACTAGACCTTGATCAATCACTTCTCCGTTCCGCTGACGCTCAATGAGGCGGAGAAGGGCGCTGGCGAGCTTTGTGTCCTCCTTTTGTATAGGAAGGAAAAAGTGCTGCTTCCATTGAGCCAAAGCGAGCTGTGATGAAATAGATAGAAAAGTCTTGCAAAACACGAGGGCACACGACGTACCGTGTATACTTGATAGACTTTTCTTTCCTTCGTCTCGTTCTCTTTTTACCCAATAGCGATTCAAGTATGTAAATAATCGGTTCAGAAAATTGGCCCCAGTTGTGTATCGATCCCATTCAGTGGCATAATACCGTAGCAGTTCTTCGTCTTGCAGTCCAGCAGTTTTCTGTGACAATTCAGGACACATCTACAACATATCTAGAAGAAAGCGTACCTCTTTCATCGACTTGAAATGTTCAACAAAATAGTCTTGGAGTTCACGTACAAATCCCGCCGCGACAAGATTTGCGCCCGCTGAACGACGATGGATCAGATATAAACAATTTCACAATAAAAAATAAAATACTTGCTTCTATTACTATCAGTTTTACCGTGCATTTTGGTGGATGTGCAGTAGTTGTACACCGTTGTGTACAGATTTGTGTAGCTCGGAAAATCCATCCCGTGTCTAGCTTATTCATTATGTGGTCTACGCCCTTGGTGAGGAAGGCCCATGTCTCCTCGAGATCAGCTGTACGAGGCGGGCACTGATGAACGCGTCTGAGGTTGAAGATGAAGCCATACGTGATGGGCCACTGACACTTGGTGGTAGATGGAAAGTAGAAATTGGTGGTCACGCTGACTACGCGCGGCACCGCCAGGCGCTTATTGGCGCACAGCGGGCGCTAACAACAATAACTAACGAGCTTGCTAACGTCCTTGGATCCGTTGTATTTAGACAAACAGCCAAGTCGGTATGGAGATGAAGAGTGCTTATCTATCGATGTCACTTTAAGTTAGTCCGCCGCTCCAATTTCTATGCAGTTCAGCAATAATTTAATTGACACGGCTTGAGCAAAAACCGATATACTAGTAGATACTAGTACGCCTAATCTTAATAAATCCGAATTCTAATACGACACCAGATATTTGGAATACAATCCAAATTCCAGTACAATGTACAGACATTTGGAGTAGATCTAAACAAGTCAACAAAGTTACTCAGTTCCAATACAAGTTTTACGGACAGACGAGGATCTGCTTACAAGTTACATGTTTCAAAGTCGAGCAAGGCAATGCGCCACACGAGTATGGGTGCCAAAGCTCCTAGGAGATGAGGCTCTCGACTCTTGGTTGAGTCTAAAAGATCTAAACACCGTCCGTAGGAAAGGGTTTTGTGGCATCAGCTACGTTGTGAACCCGTTCAGTGCAGTCCGCGTCAATCGTAGCAGTGGCCTCAGATTCGTGCATAGATTGCGAGTCAAACTCGAACACTGCTCAGAACAATGCTGAGCAGAGATTCTGGCAAGTAACCGTAATCGAGAGATCTCGACAATGATAGCCGCAATGATTCGGAGTTCTCCAGGCCAACGGTTATAGAGTGCCCTTGTACCTTCTATGGAGTTTGTCCACTGTCACCTGAAGATTTTGGGTTTTTTTTCAGTAACATCAGCGGATACCGGAGATATGCTTTGTTCTGAATACAGGAACGCCAGGGCGGCTCGAATACTGAAACCAAAAGCCCCAGAAACAAGCTACGTCGGATGTGCGGATGGTAGTACTGAGTCAACTCCAAATTATTACGAGCGTAAGCGGAGCCGACGAAAGCCTCCGACCCGCCTCCGACTACCCGATTCCGTCGAAAAACTCACTGTCCTCGAGGTGTCGCAAAGTCCAAAAAAGGGAGACAGTATCACGTGCACTGTCCTATCTCTGCGTCATCCCGCGATTGACGGTTATCAAGTTGGTAACAATGTCGCATAAGCTGTACCTGTCCAAGGCGTCAGTTTCTTCTTGTAGCTATCTCAAACAACTGTTGGCTCTCCAAACTGCGTCGGAATCCAAGCTCAAAACCTCCACGACACGCCTGCGGCTACGGAGATTTTTCACCAGTTTCCTGACTAAATGTCATTAGTTGTCAGCTTTGATCCTTGCGCTGGGGTATAATCTCTATAACTGTTTTACCACTATCACAGCTATTAGGCCGTATCTATATTACGTCGGAAAGGCGCACCGTATTCGACGCCCAAATCCTGTTGAGCCCTACCCGCTTCCGGGCTGCAATGACTCTCGGTGATTCCTTCGTAAATTCGGACGGGCGCACTGCAAGGTATTAGAAAGTATATATACTGCAAGTGGCGTCCATGTTCTCCACTAATCCCTCAGCTTAACAAGCTATGGCCTCTCTGCAATCTGCTCCCCTGAAGACACATCTCACTATCCTCAAGGATAGCAGCGAACGATTTTCGCAATCTTCCAGCCTTCAAGATTCCTTCAGAGGAATCCACCTCCAGCGGCGTCCCTCGATGGATTACCATCACTTTCAAGCAATTCTACGATGACGTCGAATCATGCGCAAAGTACTGGTCACAAGAACTCGGTTCAAGAGTACCTCTCAAGTCCGTCGTCGGACTTGGTAAGTCTATTTTCTCTTACAAAGCTCGCAAGTACCAATAATCGCTAATCATTAATCATTATTTAGGATCGGAGGCTTCACATACTTTGATGTATTACACATCTACGGAGTTTCACGGGCAGGCTACGTGCCCCAGCTATTCAGCCTTCGTCTTCCTAAACCCCACCGTTATTTACGAGCTACTGCAAAAAGCTTCCGCTTCCGCTCTCATTTGCGATTCAGCCACCGGCTTCATCGTTGGTAAACCCCCCTGCTCACAATACCTATATTCTCCGACTTAGTACCAGTTCGGCTTTAAGCCCTTCGCTGTTAGCGAATGACCCTCTAGAGATCGCATTCGTTTTCCATACTAGCGGATCAACTTCCGGGAGCCGAAACTTGTACCATGTAACTATCAGTGGTTAGATGCCGCAGCGCGTAAAGCAGCCAGCTTTGTGGCCCATGCACTCAGACAGACAGGACGTCAGTACTTGGATGGATCCATGGCCCATATAGGCCAAACTACCAGTATGTTTCGTTTCTCTTGGCTTTGACGCTCATTAACCTAAATTGTAGTGTTGATTAACTTGATGCAATACGGAACCTGCATCATTCAGCCAAGAAGAATGCCTTTTGCAACCGAAGAGTTAGTCGACATGATCAAATACTGCAATCTTAACCGTCTCTGGCAATTCCCTGCCTTCTTTTCGGCGCACTTAAGGGTAGCACGAAAGGACCCAAGCCTCTTGTCTATGCTGTGAACTTGGATGAGATCACTACAGCCGGTATGGCCCTTGCTTCCTGAAGATGAACTTTGCATATAACGCTGGGATCAAGCTAAGAGTGAGTCCTTTCCTCCAGCCGTCGTTCAATCCGAAACTCATCATGACTCTGATCTGCAGAACATTTTCGGTAGCACAGAATGTGGAGGCTCGACATTGCGATCAGTAGGAGGCAGCGACCCCGCCACCCGTCACCATCTGCGACCGCTACAGGGCCTTTCATATGCATTCGTCCCAATATCATCATCAACACCCGAGGATCATCAGTCAACTGCGCGCCTTCACGAGTTTGTTGTACTGTCTGACTCTGGTGACTGCCCAGACGTGTCCCTCAGACAGGCGGACGGACACTTCCACACTGGTGATCTTTCCAAGTAGTTGGCCCTGACAGCTATATCTTCGCGGGCAGAGATGACGACTGATCAAAACCGAGAACAGCCTAAGGTGTGATACCAAGTAAGTCGACTTAACATCTGTCTCGTTGGTGTTTTTTGTTAATAAATCTCAACTTTTGATAGATCTATCGAGGACAACGCGCGCGCAATGTGCGGTGCACTCGTATCAGAGTGCATTGTTGTAGGCGCAGGAGACCCTCTCCAGTGCTCTTCGTTGAAACTGATTCAAAGATCGATGAATCAAAGCTCAAAAAGGATATATTCCGCAAGATTCGACAATTCCATTCTAGGAGATATATTCACGAGAGTATCACTTCGGCCAAGATGATTATCGTGGTTCCCAAAGGTACCCTGCCGAGGACAGCTTCGAAGGGCAATATTCGCCGAAAGGCTGTCGAAGAAGCATACCGAGCTCAACTTGATGAGGTATACGGCGTTGTTTACTAAACATTTTTCTTAATCTTTTAATCTCTGTTTTGATTTGGTGGGCTTATTTATCGATATCACACATACTTACAATCAATCTGTTTTATAACTTATACCATCTGTTTTACTTATTATTGCCAGTGTATTTTATTATTATTATTAACCCTATGTATTTTTACTTACCTACGTCCCTCGAGACTTGTTCATTAATATCCCAACTTTACATATAGTAATACCCGTATACTACTACTTACATTACTTTGTATCTGGCGCTGGAGCTAACGAGTATTTCGCGAAATATTGATCGCATTTGATATTGTCAGCTTTGCCCTTTCGGAATAACTTCCGCCTGAACCGCGGATCAGCCCGCATATCGCTCTTGAGACAGTCAGTCAACAATACTGGGAAAGTAACCGATTTTTTAAATCAATTATTCTCTTTCTCTTTGACGCAGGAAAAAACCAGCACCCGGCTATGGCTTACGCTCGAGCGTAAGGCAACTCGGATCATAAGTACACTCAAGCTTCGGAACTCGGCTGGTGTCATCACTTTCTCAACCGTACCACAACAATGGCCTCTCCTCAACTCGCTACGTTCAGGATCCCAGCCATCGACAATGAGCCAATGGTAAGTAAATACTATTCTATGTTTTGTCTGCAGGTCAGATATCTTATCTATCGCAATCGATTATCGATAGAAATCATACGCGCCAGGCTCTGCTGAGCGTAATGCACTGCAGGCTGCTATCGCGCAGATGGAACAAGAGCTGCCTTTCGAAGTGCCTTGTATCGTCAACGGAAAGCTGGTATGTTTTTGCTCGAAATATTCTAGTTCTCTGAATGAATATCGCGTCTTGTTTCGTTTTCTTGATAGGTCAAGACAGGAAAACTCGCCAAACAGCCGATTCCTCACGACCACGCGAAACATCTCTGCACGTACCACGAAGCTGATCCTGCCACGGTAGAGAGCGCCATCAACGGCGCGCTCGTCCAAAGCAGAATGGGAAAACATGCCCTGGAACGACCGTGCGGCGATCTTTTTGAAAGCGGCGGATTTGGTTAGTGGAAAGTATCGCTACAACTCCTGGCTGCGACCATTCTGGGACAAGGAAAGAATGCCTGGCAGGCTGAAATTGATGCTGGTGCTGAGGTGCGTGTATCTGTTCTATGATATCATCAAAAGGCTGATGCAGATAATACAGTTGACCGATTTCTTGAGATTTGGAGTGAAATTTGTGGAGGAATTGTATGCTCAGCAGCCGGCGAAGAACTCTGCGGGTGCATGGAAGTGCGTTAATTGACGGTTTTCCGTTATGAGATTGTATCTTTTGACGCTTACCTTTCAGCCGTATCGAATTTCGTCCTCTTGAGGTTTCGTGTTTGCCGTTACGCCTTTCAATTTTACTGCGATCGGAGGAAATCTATGCGCGACGCCTGCGCTCGTGGTAACGTTATCGTTTGGAAACCTTCCCCTGCTGCGACTTACTCCAACTATATCGTGCACCAAATCTTCACCGAGGCCGGTGTACCACCAGGTGTCATCCAATTCGTACCTGGACCTCCTCCAGAGGTCGTTGCACAGGCCATCGGGCACAAGAGTTTCGCTGCGCTCCATTTCACAGGAAGTACATTCATCTTCAAGAAGCTATGGAAGGACATTGCTACGAATATGGACAAGTATAAGGGTACCCGAGAATTGTCGGGGAGACTGGAGGAAAAAACTTCCATATCGTGCATAAATCTTGAGGTGCGGAATGCGGTGATACAGGCTGTTCGTGGAGCTTTCGAGTATCAAGGCAAGTGGTCTATTATTAATTTTCCTCGTATCTTCCGCTAACCTACTCATCAGGCCAGAAGTGCTCCGCCCTATCGCGGCTCTACGTCTCCTCGTCGATTTGGACTGGCGGCTTCAAGGATCAGCTTCTGGCTGAGATTTCTAAAATCAAGGTCGGCTCGCCGTTGGACTGGGGTAATTTCATGGGTCCCGTAATGTAATATGTTTTTCTTCGATTATTTACGCCCGCGTGGACGCTAACGGTATTTTCAGAGGTCGGCCGGCTTTGATAGATCACGTCTTACATCCAGAAAGCCAAAGATTCGGGAGCTGAGATCCTCATTGGAGGCACAGGTAAGTCTGAAACTACTGCCGTGCACCTCTATCCGTTTAACCGCTTAAACTACGTGCATAGGTGACGACTCTAAAGGTTACTTCATTCAGCCTACTGTTATTCTCACGAAGGACCCACATATGGTCACAATGGTCGAGGAGATCTTTGGCCCTGTCATTACAGTATGTTTCTTCTTATTCTAAAAGCTAAATGGTTCTCACCAAAGCTGTGTTAAAGGTATACGTGTTTGAAGATGCGGATTACGAGAAGACACTGGAATTGATTGATACCACTACTGAATATGGTCTAACTGGCGCAATGTATGTTTCATCGCATTCTCCTTATCCCTCCATCTACCTTAGCCTAATCGTTTTTTCCCCTGATATCAGTTTCGCCTCTGAGCGCAAAGCCCTCATCATGGCGACTAATGCCCTACGTAACGCTGCAGGCAATGTCTATTACAACGAAAAATGCACTGGTGCTGTTGTTGGGCAGCAGCCGTTTGGTGGTGCACGCGCGAGTGGAACGAATGACAAGGCGGAAGTATAAGTATTTTCTATAGGTTTGTTAGTGCGAGGAGTATCAAGGAGAATTTTGTCGGCGTGGAGGATTTCCATTATCCTTCAAATTTGGTATGAAGGTTTTGCAGAACTAATGATATAATTACTTTTAGGCAGCTGAAAATAAGATATGTGGCTTAGGTAGTATCAAAGCGTTACGGTCCAATGTAAATACTCTGAATAATTTTCACCGCTGAGTAATGATCTTAACAAGATCTAGGTGGGATCATGGATTGACTGCCGCCGTCATGATCTCTTATCATAGCAATAACGAAAAACTTACTGGCCTTAAACGTTTCTATTAGTGTCCAGTGGTTACTTGCTCGCTAGTTAACTGTGACGGTGCTTACATACTATCGTCTCTAGATCGAACTCCCTT
>JADNRY010000826.1:0-24815 GCA_015501585.1 Rhodocollybia butyracea
CATCGCCTTCGCGATGCGTGCCGGCATCTCCGGCGGTCCCGCCTCTCTTCTTCTTCCAACACAACTTGTGCTTTCAAGCTGTTATAAACAGCAGTCTTTTACTGTTATCCTATTTGAAGAAAGATGGAAGGCTGGAAAAACCTGCAATCCGGTATCGCTGGCCTTAACTTGGGCCAGGTGACTATTCTTGTCCCTCGGTGCTCGAATCGTATTTATTCATGTTTTAGAACGTCAACAAATTTACGAAAGGCTTTCAAAGCAGCGTGCAGGCTACGAAGGAAAGACTCGGCCAGGTATCTCAGGAAGAAATCACTGAGTTCCCCAAGGTCCGTGTTATGCTGTAATCAGTTTCGACAATTCCTTACAATGCTATAGAGTACAAGGACCTTGAAGCGCAAGTGGATGCTCTTAGAAATGCCCATCTTTCAATGCTCAAGTAGGCTCTCTCATCTAATTTCTCAATCTGTGCTAACAGAAGATACAACAGAATCACCAAGGTATGACGAAACGTGCATTATATTTGTTCTTGCTGTGAAACGTCCTGCATAGGTGTACGATACCGAAGCCTACGATTATCCCGTTCAAATCCAGAATCTCTATCCGAATTCTCCAGTACCATTCAGAACTTTGCTGCTACCAATCTCAAAGGCACTCCGCTTTCTCCTGGTGCTACTTCTCCTCGTCCTCTTGAGGCTCCCACAAGACTCTTCCTCATGCTCTCACCCGTGCTTCACACACCTCATCTCAACTGCTCATCTCAACCCCTGCTGGAGACTCGAGTAAACTTGCAAAGCCTCGCTTTGTACGCCCAAGCAAACGAAACTATCTCTAATGCGCGTATCCAGCACGATGACGCTATCCAGCAGGGATATCTCCACCCTTGGCAGGCTACATTGAGTACGAGCATTAACGTCGCAATGAAGGCAAGGCAAGCTGTTAGGACGAGTCGACTAGAACTGGACGCAGCTAAGCAGGGTAAGAAGAAGCATGCTGGCATGAAAGGACTCTTGCTTAATTTATTTCACAGCCTTAAGAAGCATCGCTGCTCGTCAGGAACAAGCCCGTCTTGAGGTCGAGAACGCCGAAGACGACCTTGTCCAAAAGACCGAAGTCGCAATAACTCTTATGAAACTGTGTTGGAGAATGTGAGTGTTTTATATCCGCTTCATAGTTTCTGGATGCTTAGACTCTGCAACCAGCCGAACGCTCAAAAACTTGAACGAACTCATTAAAGCTCAAGTATGGTTTCCGTCTTCTGACCGCTTTGTACGTACGCTGACGTTGGTCTCTTTTCATTAGCTCACGTTTTACGCTGCTGCTGCGGAGGCCTTGAGTGGTGTACAGGGTGACGTCGAGGAACTCAGTGTTGCTGCCGAGGCTACTTATAGGTAAGTGGCTACCAGGCTCGTCGTATCTTTGTCAACATGTTACTTACTACATCTTTGTCTTTCGTACCAGAAAGTCCGAGACCACTGAGGTACCGCTGTGATTTAACCAACGGCGGTTCCGTGAGTTGTTGTGCTGGTGGATGGAACAATGTTGGACATTGTACTACGTACCGATGGATTTGGGACTCGTTAAATAGTGATAATGACTTCTTGACTGTCTTGCACAGTGTACGTACCTTCTTCGGAATGACCTTGCTCTTTTTCTCTCTATGTTGCCTACAGTAGTCGATGTATTTAAGAACCAAATCTTTTCGTTTTTTTCCGCCGATGCAGAAAGATGTGACACCTCGACAGTTCAACATTCACAGCGAACCAAAATCAAACTACATATGCAGCTCGATGAACAGCCAACACTGTCCAACAGATCAAGCTAATCAATGGTAGAAATACTTGATTACACTTACACGTAGTAATCCAATACGTATGGCGCGCGCGCTAGTGCTGGCGTTGTCTAGCAGATAGAGAAAAAAAATTGTCTCTCACAAACTTGAAAGACGCAAGTTGGCTATCCTTCACCGACCAGGGTATCTCTTCATATCTCGAAGCATTACATGATTTAGATGAATCATACAGTGGATAGTGTTATACATGTCGGTTCCATGGAAGAAGGGAAAAGTTGTCCCACCTGTTTGAGCCGGAGCCTACTGAGGGTTGGTTTAATAATGCCTCGGGCAACTGTGCAAACCTTGACTGCCATTTTTCTCGATATCGGACCTGGTCAAGTATATATCAGAGCAAGCATTCATAACACCTACAGTAGTGATTCATACCCAGATGCGAAAACTCTCTGCATTTACCAATACGCCCACGACGTTTTCGAGGGGATATCCATCGTTCTTCGAGCGACATCGTCAATCATAGAAAAGTCAATACCTTTGTTTTGTACGCCAGAATTTCCAATGGTTCGGATGAGTGGCAGCCTTTTACTTTGTATCGAATGTATCAGTGACTGTTTCAAGCTTTCAAGTTACACTACTTTATCTCTTTACTGACGCACTCACTTGCATAGTGCATACTATACTTCAAGTTGACCGTTTCTCTAGACACAAAAAGAGTCCGAATATCCAGCGAGCTGAGATCCGGCAATTGTGAATCCTGCGACAGGAAAAGCATCGCTGTACATTTCGAGGTTCTTGCTATGGCGCCGAATCGTTTTACATCAGATGATTGTAGGATAACGTCTATGGTGAGCGAGCAGGATTCAAAAGCTGATGAAGGAGATAAGGAAGTAAGAATGGCGTGTTAGCTGGATTGTAAGTAGTAAAGTACCTCCACAGTTTGTTGGCATACGACCCATACCAAAGAGACTAGAGAGTCGAAGGTGTGGTTTGAGGCAGGAGGGGTCCGTCAAACTCAAAGGGTGTCGAACGAAGAAGCTGAGACCATCGCATAGGATAGATAATCTATGACGTAATGGAATAACCTTCCCACCGCATTAACATTGCTTGCTTCCTTATCCCATGTCCGAACCACCACGGCCAGCAGAATTTTCCATATAGTTACCATGATATGTCTGCCTAGCGCCGAAAGACAGTGCGAAGCCAGTACGACTTCATCTCTTCAACACTCCATCACTAAATCAGGGGAAACGTCATTTGAGATTTCACGAATCGCAAGATCAAGAGATAATTACCTGTGCTTGCACAGCATAATAACCGTTTACAACCTAAGAAAAATTATTGGTTGAAATTACATTTGTAAATGAGCTCTTGGGAATGATTTTACCAGATTTCATCCACATCAAATCATTACACGAGATTTTTCATGAATAAAATCTACGGTTGATAATTCTCTTTACTCGCATCTCAATATGACCCACAAGAATAATTATGGTCAACCTGCAATCAGTTCTGAACCGCAATGATCATTTTCTCAAAGTTTTAACTGTAGGTAATTATCTAGGATGATCAGACAACTATCGAATATCCTAATCCCAATACTGATCTGTTTAACTTGCATGCACTTACGAGCTCCCTACTAAGCAGTACTCTTAAGTACTAGCACAACAAATAGACAGTATTAAGATCATGGTATGTACTTCAAAGTTCAAAGCAACTGTACATCGCGTGCATTGAGATTCGACGCAACATGATGTCTGACAGTCTCGCGACTGGACTCCAAGTCGTTCGACAGCAAGCTCGAAGGTTTTGGACCACTGACAAGGTATTTGCACTGGGCGCCAAGCAAACCAGGGTATGTACGACGCGTAAGCCTTACCCGGGATAGCGAAGGGTTTCAAAGGCCGTGCGGCGTGCATGGCACAGTCACAGGGTCGCGAGGATTATAAATTGGTTCAACTTGTTGAAACGGGACGATTCCATCCTTTCTTCTTCCCTTGTCTGGGCCCATCTTCGTATCTGATGTATACTCTCAACTTTCAAGCCTCAAGTATCTCTCCATCTCCCTCAAGTTCTCTTTGCCACCTCCCTTCAAGCTCACGGGCCTTTACTCCCTTAACTTCAAAGCCTTCAAACGTGTGTCTCCAGTTCTTCAAGGCCTCAAGTGCAATGCCCAACCTTCGTCAAGTGCTCTTTGTCAAGTACTCACAATCACGTTTCGACGTCTAGGGCCCGCTTTGTTGTATTCAAGACATTCGAGGGGGAGGTGGTATGATTTGGAAAGCAGGCAGTGAGGTGCAACGTTGCGGGTGTGCAGGCTCAACGTAATCTATGTATCATCTGTACTGCTTGTTAGTTAGCAAATATACATATTTTATTAAATTTTCATGTCATTGTTCAAGTGTATAGAACGACAAACAGAGCTGGAATGCTCACAACCTGCCTTAACTCATCAGATTCATTTTGGCGAATTTCAAGTAGGCATAATTATTTTTATACATTAAAACACGAAAGGATTATTTTACCCGATTGCAGCCGATTATCGAAAAGGGGGCTATCCATATTATGGTATATATTGCTATAGAATCGTCTGAAATCGTTGCACCAGGATTGTTGCGGTTTCACCAGATTATAATCGATTCGCCGAACGGTAACCGGTTATGATAGCTACCGAAATTTAGTGATGTCGGAAGATCAGTGAATTCGCCATCGATCCGCACTCGTGTGCTGGACTCAGTCAAAACTCGCTTGGTTCCTCTCTTTTGACCAGAACAACGAAATGTAACTGAGAATGTGGCTCCAATTCGCGATCCTAACCCGATAACCTGAGGATGTTGTTCCATGCTTTTTTTCGCCGTCTTTCTTTCTCACCTAAACTCGTCGTCTCGATTATCTTGCTAATATCTGAGTCCTATCATGCGGTCTGGACTACTACGCCCTTTTTCTCAAATGTCATATCAAGCCTCAAAGCTCAAGCTCAAGGCTTCAAGCTTCAAGCTCTACATGAATATCTGACGGCTTGATTTCCAGTAGGAGATACTTCAGATACTAGCCTGTTGCTATCAAAGGTGTTTCCGGTGGTGAGAACTCGAAGGAACTCTGGCTACGATGTAAGCTGATGTAACCCGTCACTGGTATTTCACCTTCAGGCCACTCTGTATGTCCAACTTCATCCGTTTCGCCGAAAAATACGTCTGCTTGCGGATTGTTATGTAACGATAGATTGGTCGGTCATCGATCTTTCTTTTTAGACTGGTTGGGTACACTGCTATGTCATGGTGTTCACTCTGTTCTTGCGTCCTGGCACTGGTAGCCCGCCGAAGAGAAGCTCAGCTTCGGACTCTTTTCTTTGATGACTCATTTTACAAGCATGTTACACTCTGAATTAGAACATACTTAGTATTGTCCACCCCTTCCATACATACATACATACTCATCGCCGCGATTCTTCCGAGGGTATAAGCGCAGCATTACTATCTGTTTTTCTTTGGCGATCACCAATTCCTTTATAAGCCAACTCACCAACATCCATCTTTGAACAATCCTCTCCCGAGTCTTGTATCCAAAATCATGACGGAGACAGAGAACATAATCCAAACTTTCTTCGAACAGTACCCGAGTTCACCTACGATCCTGCCAGCGAGACTATGGCACAGTTTTGGCAACTTTGCAATCACATGGGTTGGGCCCACAATACCAGTGAGCGAAAAGAAGCTCTAGGGGGTATTCGAAATGCGATCGCACAGCAGTTCAACGCGTTTTATGGAGGCAGCGCGGAGGATTTGAACGGATGGCATAATCTTTATCGTGCGCTGCGAGTTCCAGACGTGCCCGATTCGGTAGCTGGGTGTAAAGCAGTATGTTTTCTCTCTTCCAAGGAGCTCTCGCCGCTCTGATTCTTATGCTTTTTATGCTTTTCAGCTCGTCCCGACAATTCATGTCAATATATGCGACCTCGTTGATTACTCTCTTCACGGACAAGAGATGGACGTGGCCTTGCATGGTTCTCAAGAGGAGCTTGCCGAGTACAGTAGAAAAAATGGAAAGATTTATCCACGAGAGAATGCGTATGCGGAAGGTTTGCTAAGGTTTCTTTTGAGAGAGATATATGGAAAGTACCAGGGTCGTCGTCGTGAAGGTGCAGGTGGCCGAAGGAGAGACCGAGGACGTAGGGGTGGTAAAGGTGGTAGGCGGGGTCGGGCTGGACGTCGACGTGAATGATTCATTATACTATGTACGTACGGAACGGAATGCTATTTAGGATGTTCCCCATCGCAAAAACCCAGAAAAGGACTGAACTAGGACATTATCACAGAAAA
The DNA here is from genome assembly GCA_015501585.1 of Rhodocollybia butyracea. Lineage (NCBI taxonomy): Eukaryota > Fungi > Basidiomycota > Agaricomycetes > Agaricales > Omphalotaceae > Rhodocollybia > Rhodocollybia butyracea. The sequence continues at coordinate 6,106 of JADNRY010000826.1, forward strand.
ATGCAACATCGGGGAGTTGAACCCATCAAGTAGTTACATAAAGAGAGTAAAAAAAAAACAACCCCTCGGCTGCTGGTTCAGTTCAACATTCGACTTTCATGCTTCACGCTACACCTACCCAGGTTCTTTCTCATCATGCAGCCCAGAGTTATCTGTCTATATCTCCTTGCCATGTCCATGTTCACCAGTACTGGGTGTGCACTACCTACTAAACTTCCTCCAAAGCCACTGCAATATAAGCACGCAAGCGGTGTTGACACGCTGCCTCCTACTACGGATCCTACACATGGCGGTGCGCTATCTCGTACTAGGGTTCGTAGGGGGACCAAGCATAGTCCTGTAAGTGTTTTCTTCCGTAAGTCCCATGCTTGTATTCATCTTTTTCTACTATTCTAGTTCAAAGCGATTTTCCTCACTTCCGACGGTGCACCCTGGCCTAGCATAAAGCCACCGCATGGGTTGATCGATGGCCCCGCGCTTAAAGCAGCGAAATCTCGAGTTGGTAAAGCCATTGCAGCATTTCTCCGAGTCAAAGCAAATTCGGCCACTCCAAAGCAGGACAACGGCATGAAAGAACTCTTAGACAGTGGTGTTGCATGGGGGGAAGAGCATTTTCAAGATATTGGTAGTGTTAATGGGGAACCAGTGCTTTATTTTGCGATCAAGGGAGGGATTTGCATGCCTTATTGCCTTGGGCTCACTATTCGGAGCACTCCCTCGCCGATCAAAGGGGCCCAGGGACCTCCGGGCAGGGCAGCCTATCGCGAACTTCACTATGCAACGCCAGAGGGATCCAGGAAGCTTACTTCTGACGCTGGTCGAAAAATCGAAGGCGAACCTGCCATGTTTTCGAAGTTTGCGACGGAGTTCATGGAAGACATAGCAACGGTCAAAGCTAAAGACCTGGCCGCGCCTATCCTCAAGGCAGAGGGAACGCCAAAAGATCTAGCAAAGGCACTAAAAGATCTAGCACTGGCAGATGCACTCGGACTAGCTCCCCTCGATCCGGCGGTAGTGTCACACTTGTATGGTGAAGAGCCTCACTCGCCGAATTCCAAATCAGGACATGGTCCTTAAGCAGTACCTTAGCGCTCCGCACCAATTATGTTAATCTGTCAATTCATTAGTGTGTTGGCCTCGTAGTTTCAGCTCTGTACAGCCGATATTTTGTTCTGCATTTCCAGTCAAGGCCTTCACTTCAAACTATGTTACATAGGACATACTCTGGTATGTACATTTTTCGTTTCGCGTAGTTTCGCGTACGTATTTTGATTATTTCGGGCCCAAGTGCGAGTGCAGATAGTATTAGAGGCATAGAGCGAGCAGGTGCAAATAAGGACAGAGCCAGCGTGTACAAATACCAATAGACTGAGCAAGCAGGCCTCGGTAGAGATGATCCAGTGAAAGGTTTATATCAAAGGTACCAGGAGTGAAGAAGCAGATGGAGAGGTAGTGTATGGAGAGGGAGGGGGAAGGGAGGACGAGGAGAGGACGAGGAGAGGACGATGAGGAGAGGCAGATATGCGACGGCAGAATTTGTTTGCATTTCCAACAGACATCCGATGTAGGGAGCGCCATGTTCGTACTTTGCGAAGAGTGTGTATGTGCATCACGGCAAAAAGACAGCCCATTTTTTGAGAGATAAGGGATGTCTGGCGTCCACGTATTGTTGACATTGCGCGAAAACCATTTGACAGGATCATGAGTAATTGTCATTGGTGGTGTGTCGGTCACGATGGCCAGGTATTCCCAAAAAAGGAAGATCTGGAGACAATTGAGTTTGCCAGATATTTCCAAAAAAGGAAGGTCCAGGACCACCGCACTCTTTCAGACAGCTAGATATTTCCAAAAAAGGAAAATCCAGCACACCACGCTCCATCGGATTGTGAAGCAAATGGCCAGGTAGGTCCAGAAAAGGAAAATCGTAGCTCCCCGTCGGATGTTAGTCCTCTGGAGTCACGCGTTTCATCTCATCACTATATCGGCGATCATCCACGATAAAGCTAGTTGCCTGAATCGTCCAATAAATCATAGTAAATACCCAACTTGGTATATCTAATCCAAAGTGTTATGACCAATGAGTATAGATAAGGGTTTGGCAGGGGCTCGGCCCCGCGCGGGTGGGTATCCAACGCGAGAAGTGGGCCAATCCGGAACGTCTTTGAAGACGCTAGCAATAGTGGGTGTGGGTGGGTGGGAGCTGAAAATATTGACTGGGCTGGGCGGATTTCGTACGCGACGATGAGAGTTGGTGATAAGAAGCGCTTATCGCTGTAGGCCGATGATGCCGATTCTCACGTCTGCCTATCTTATCCTCCAATAAGCGCCTGTAGCACTTATCTCGGAAAAAAACACCCTGTGCAAATACGCTCTAATGGGGCGACCTTTTCGTACTAAAGGTGGATGGAAAAGGTACCATATGCACGATCGAGCCATCTGTGCACGCAAATTTGAGAAGGCGTAGCTTTATTTTCGTCTTGGCCTAGAAGTAGATATCTCGATTCAAGAGTCCGATGTGCATTGCGGAATCGCTGTTGAATGATAAATAAATCGAAAATCAACTGTAGAATGAAATTAATACCACTAAGGACACCTCAAGATGATATAATTTTTCACGAAATAGTCTATAGCCGGGCAGCACGTATCGAGGGATATATGGGAACCGTTTGGATGTTTTACGAAGTTTTCGAATGGTTTTTTCGTAACTGAGATCCTGGTGTTTTGATATGATAACTTAACTGACATCACCCACCCTCCCAAAGCAGATTCTAGATCTTGTGTCGCAGGACTATCTTTCCAGGGCGCGTGCGGAGCGATAAGAACAAGGGAGAAAGCATGTTGGACTCTCGGGGTAGAGAGTACAGAGAGTGACCAGGGAGGTAATAGTTGGTCGTCGTCGAACATTTGAAAGGTCTCAGTAAGCGCTCGTGACGCGTGACGTCATGCATCATGCTTGACATCTTGACGTTGTCTTGACGCTTTGCCGCACGTCGATTGGAGATGAACGAGTCCCGCAGTGGGTGAAAAGCTACCGGTGATGCTTGGGGAGGCGAACAGCCAGAGGGAAAGGCCGGAGTGTGAGGCGAATAAACATTGTAATGAAACAAATCAAGCTAATCTAAGGTGGCACGTCGCTGGCGTTAGTACTGTCTTTTATTGGCACACGAAGTACTATCCTCCCTCGACTCCTCTCCTCTGTCTTAACACTCGAATTTTTGACGAGAGATGAAAACTGCTTCTACATGAATTTGAATTAATGGCCATGTACACTCGTGCCTACCTCTCTTTTCAGACGAAAGTGTGGGTCTGTTAATTCGCGATCCGAGCCCGATAGACGCAATATCTGTGACTGAGGATGTTGTTCAATGTCTTTTTGGCCGTCTTTCTCTAACCTCAGTTAACTTTCTTGATATTCTATAGCTACTACAACGTCTGTTTCCCCGAAAGCCTCAAGGTCAAGCTCCACAAAAAATATCTGGCGGCTAGATTTAGCTAGATTTACAATCGGAGGTGCATGAGGCTGCCTGCTGCGGTCAGAGGTGTTTCCGGTCCTGAGAAGAATGTTTTCTATTGCCGCAGCTTTGGCTACGACTTGGGCTACGATGCAACAGAGGATCTCGTCACTTCGAATCCACTTTCAGCAGAGTAAGTACATCAGTTTCGCGAGGGGATACTTTTGCTTACGAGGTTTGTTCTAGTAGTACGAGTATAGCGGATTATTTCTTGGAGGCTTCATTCAATCTATACCATCGGTGGTAGCTGGCTTTGTTCTTCTCTTCTATGCTTTTCATTTGCTTTTCGATTACTCGGACCTCATCTTCGACGATTCAATTATCCAAATCACTAAGATGAATGTGCCAGAACAAAGCAAGGATCGATCGAACTTATTTTTCTTCTCTTCTCTTCTTTGACGACACTATGGAACACTCTAGATTCGGAAAATATGACAATCCATGGTAAGGATGCCGAAGAGCAATGTACATACGCATTCATATATGCGATTCCGATAGCTTGAGCATGTTCAGTAAGCGCAGCACTACTATGCAATTGATCTTTCGTCCTCATTCCAAGATATCATAGGTTCGTCCAAAGTACTTCTTGCTTTGCGGAGTTTAGGTTTCCACACGTGTTGACTATATCTTTGGCGATCTCCAAGTCCTCTATACATAAACCAGCGTTTGCCAGCATCAATCTTTGGATACTTATCTCCCCCCAAGTCTTTCCAGTCACGCTATGGAGAACCCAATCCAAGCTTACTTCGAACAATACCCAGAATTTCCTTACAACCCTGCCGAAGAGACTATGGCGCAGTTCTGGCAACTTTGCAGTCGTAAGGGCTGGGTCCGCGATACTGATGAGCGGGACGAAGCCCTAGGTGATATCCGAGATGCAATCGCGCAGCAGTTCAACGCGTTTTATGGAAGTGACGCGGAAGATTTGAATGGATGGCATAGTCTTTATCGAGCGTTGCGAATTACAGAGGTGCCAGATTCAGTGCCTGGGTGTAAAGCGGTATGTTTCTATTTTCCAAAATGCTCTGGTGTTCTCGCCGTTCTAATTCTTATGTTCCCCAGCTCATCTCGACGGTTCATGTTAATATATGTGACCTTGTTGATTACTCTCTTGGTGGACAACATATGGCTCCGGTTTTGCATGATTCGCAAGAGGAGCTTGCCGAATACAGTCGGGAGAGTGGAAAGATTTATCCACGAGAGAATGCGTATGCGGGAGGTTTGCTAAGGTTTCTTTTGAGGGAGATATTTGGAACATACCAGGGTCGTCGTCGTGAAGGTGCTAGTGGTAGGAGAGGCCGAGGGGGTAGAGGGGGTAGGCGGGGTCGAGCTGGACGTCAGCGTCAATGATTCCTGAGCTGTAACATGTATGTAAAAGGCGAAACGCCTGCTTTCCATCGAAAAGAAAAGGAGAACAGTATCGCAAAGAAAAATGCAACAATTGGGAGTCGAACGCACTAAGTAGTCAGGCGTGAGTGATGAGTCAGTTTTGAAAAAAGAACAATAAAAAATTAAAAAAGAAATCGAAAAGGACAATGGATCAGAACAATAAGAAAAGGATCTGTCGTGCATCTCTGTTTTCTATGTTCACTTATCCTCCGGCAAAGATAAAAGAACCACTCAAAATCTTGCTAGAATCGTGAGGTTGACTCGCAGTCTTAGTAGTGCAAGGAGGTAAGCATCATTACTATTAGCAAGCTTTGACCATCGCACCTTAAATGGAAAAGACACTAGTTGGACCAAGCTTTGGCTGTTCGGGGCCACGCAGCCCAACGGCCGGTCAAAGCGTAATGATCAAAGCGACGCGAGGCCACTACATAAGCACTTGCAGGCAGCCGCCTGGTAGAGATAATCTCTTCCCAGAACAACCACCACCCACCATCTTCAGTATCACTGACAGTGAAACGCCACGGCCCTCTGCTCAAATATACAGTCATGTCCGTTGATCTGCAGCCCGAGTTTGTCGCCACATTCATGATTGTGCCACCTTGTCTTGTACCCGTGCCAGCTGAAGACGACGAAGTTGAAAGTCCCGAGTGAGTTCTCTCCGAAATTTCCTTGCCGAAGAGTCAAGCTCACTAAGAAATTATGTAGGTCCGAATCGAGAATACTAGAGCTGCCGCCGAACATCCCAGACGGGTCCGATATTGGGGATCACTCTGTTGACTCTTTGAACCCGCCCAGCACCCACTTAGCCTCTCCGCCGCCACGTCCAACATCATCCTACATGGGCATGCGTTCCCGTCCGAGTTCGTTCGAGCTTCTAAAGCGAGTCAGCAACGCTAGGAAGGCTGGAAAATCACTGGACGAAATGATCCATGAACTCCAGAACGACCTTTACCCACTTATTGCTCCATCAAACTATAGAGCACCTTCGCCCGGATCGTACCGTGTTACAGTTTTGAGACTGGAAAAGTGGAATGACATCTATGATTCGTTACAGAATGAACTAGATGAAGATATGGAGGAGGAGGAATTTAATTCGGATGCGTTTCAAGTGAAAATTGGCTGCAGGCCGCCACGTTATGTTCGGCCCAAGAGACGCGTTGAATCAAACTGGTCATCCGCTTTGATGACATGTCTAGACTTCTCTGCCTCATTGTGCGCTGGAAAACGGAGAAAGCGGGAGCCAGAATTAGACAGCGAGGATCGTTCCAGTGGGACGTCGGCATGCAGGAAGAGAAGGCGAGCCATGTAGATGTAATTCATATTGTAGACCACGTTTTTGAAAGAAACCCGCTTCCATTTCTCTCGTTGGCTGTTGAGGTTAAGTCAGATATCCGTTGAAAAGGCTCCTGCACTCCTGAAAGGCGATATCACTTAGATACATGGTTTGACGATATGATGATAACTTGAGGCATAGCCAAGCCTGAGACCGGATGCTTTAACAAGATTGTTCGTCGAGCAATAAGTTGCGCTCATTGCATAAGCATAGTTACAGCCATGGAAATACATGCTAGTGCTACGTATGGTGACAAGCGTTCTCCTGGAAAACATCGTTCGTCAGCTGGGTAGATAGATATTCAGATATTCATATCGCACCGATTCGTGCAGCCATGAAGAATAAACCCAAAAATCTATGGACCAATTCGTTCGTTAGTTTACAGAGAGAGAGAGAGAGAGAGAACGGGCTGTATTGCGCACCCTTCCTTATTCCTATCCACTAACCGCGGTGCTACTGCACGAACGTACGTGCACGTGCAAATTGCAAGGAGAATAACGAGAAGAAGTGATTGAAAGTTGAATAGAGCAGACTGAAAATATAAGATCAGTAGATTGTCTGACACTAAATTGAATAGAAATTACCATCTTGCTCAAGCAAAAGTCTTGAAGTTGTAGTTATTGTTGAAGAGCATACGCGTGCACGTGGCAAATCTTGTCAGCGCTTATGGGATTTTTGGTAACCTCCTTTCGGCTATGACCAGCTCTGCTTCGCCTTCAAATAATGAAGGAAAAATCTCTTTCCCAGTCTTCTAACGGAGATAATTCTCAGCCCCCCTATACTGTGCACCAAATCCAATATGGATCCACCACAAACTTCTTCAGCCAAGTGGTGGCTGAAACCTTGTTGCGGGAGGGAGCTCATTTGCTTAAAGAACTACGCAATAATGATATTTGGCACGATTTAAAGCTCCCGTCCAATCCACTAAAAGTCCCCAGTAGTAAGCATTTCACGCGACTCATCTCCATCTTGTTCACCGACGCGTAAATAGCTTCGCAGGTTTTTTACCTTTTCTTTGCAGCCACCCAAGGCTCCTCGGTACACTCCAGACTCCATACTGAAAGACTGGCATGAACCACCGACTACGCAAGAAATCATATCTCTAGAGGATCTCGAAGAATTTGAGTCTACTGATTTCAGTAGCATATCTCGTCATGAATCTCAGTTTCAAAGCAGAAAGCGCGCCCGTACGCCCATAGAAGAGACAGAAATAGAAGTTGAACCGGGCCCAAGGAAAAAAGTTTCCCGACTAGATACTGGTTCTCTGCATCACGTCATTCCACAGGTATGTCCACATATGTTTACTCCGTGTGCTCCCCCGTTTTTCACCATAATCCCCCAGCCTCATATACAACTCTCTAAATCACCCGTATCACCAAAATTCTCGGCTATTACGACCTACAGCCGTGCCTTGCCAATCTTCATACCACCCTATACTTCGTTTCCTCAGTGTGAAGATTTCGACCGCCTTGCATGGATTATTCCTGTTCGTGGTTCCCTTCCATTGCCCTGGAAGCAAGTAGGCGCAACCTCCGCTGTCGTTTTAGATCCTCTGGATTCTAGTTCGTTTCTCGAGATTGCAGACTCAATTCAATGGATGCATAGCACGTTACAGGAATTTTGGAAATTCCTAGTCGCATTGAAAGACTTGAAATCTCTTGGTGCACTAGGTATATCGTACCGGCCTGCCCAAAGTGCTGCATTGTGTCAAAGAACTCAGAAAGAAAACTTGGGTCTGCGATCTCCGTCCTCAAGAAAACTCATCACAAGTCCGCTCGCAGTCTGAGCAATCGACTGCACTTTCTCACTCCGCTCGTCTGTCATTGACGGAATTGGACTACTTCAAAATTTACCACGATGCGAACGTCTCGATGCATTTGCGGCATGCATTAGATCTATTTCGTATCGATGATCAGTCGGAGCAGTCTGACACCGAGGAATCCGGGTCGGTTACAATGTCAGACCTTTCGGGTTTTCCCAACAGCGCTGTAGACTCTGGGAAAGCGCAACGATGCAAGGTGCTCAGAGGAGCTAGACTTGTTCTTGTGGATGACAGATCTCGTGGAATACTGGTCGCCTGAATTTCGTAGAATTTACTATCGGTACAGTACAATGTTTTTTATAAATATTATATGAGTCACTCCTAATCTTCTACATAGAAAACTTCTAAGGGCCTGTCGCACTCGAACATTACTGCACATTTGCCGCTACTGGCAGGAAACCTCGTATCTGACCACATGTAAAGGTTGATTAACTTTTTTGCAACGATTGTGGCTTGATACAGAGCCCTTGGTCGCCGCGTCAGACTCCATTATAAAATGGTGGAAATTTAGTACGTGGTGGCATTCTCTTGATTTTAACCTCGTTTTAACTGGCCGATCCTCTCGTCAACATTTTCATCTACTCATAGTTGTTGCTGGTGGCGAATAAACTGCTTGTCAACATAACGAAATGACCACCCATTTCTGCACGCGCAGTATATTCTTCGATATGATTGTTCAAACGTGAACATCTCGAACGATCAGCATTTCACCCTCAGCCCATACTTATTTCTGACTGGTATAATGATATATAACGAGCATCTTTGGCGCTCGTAAACGGCCTTGAACAAATATAGTGTACCACCCCAGGGTCCAAGTTACCTCCTGTCTCTGCTGTATGCGAGACGATGAAGACTTTCTTTGCCCACCAGACCCTCAAACTTTGTTGGCATGTTAGTCGTGCATAATTGCTTTCTCCGTTCCGATAAGATGTGCTTGCAAGTTATAGGACTCAATAATAATACTGGACGGGAACTAGAATATCACCGAATGTCGATACGAAACCGGTGCTCCTAATCAAGGTCATTAATCTAGCGACTTTACATTAATCTATCCAATCTTGGCTCAAGCGTCTTTCGCCGACAGATGTATTCACACACAAAGTTTCTTTTCACTGTCACGAGCTGGATTCTATGGGTATAAAAAGCATCTCAAGTAACACGCGGGCACACATTGTCTTTTGTCCTGGAATCCTTGACAAGCGGACAAATGTCCTCAGGTTCTCACAGCTACTCTTCACCTAACATGAACTGGGGCGGTGACGGACAAGACTCCTACCGTCAACCTCCCTCTCCAACGAAACCTCCCAGATCCCGCACAGAGACTGCTGGGCCAACCGGGGTGTTCTTCGCTGGTGCCAGCGATTTCAGCATCAATGGCAGCAGTTTTCATGAGATTGCAGGAGATATGCATCGGACAGTCCACAACAACCACTCAGTGAACAGTAATTTTGGCAATAGCATAATTGAAGATAACTCTGGGCAGAGCCATGTTACTAATAATTATGGGGGCAACCATAGTATGTCTTGTCTCCGTGCGTTGAGCGGTATTGACCGTGGTTGAACACCAGATGATAATCGAGCATATACCACCGCTGATGAACGACATTGTGAGTCCCTTCTTTCAACTCTGGACCTGCGACTTGATGTCAAAGCTCCTCTTCGTTCTCAGATTATGCACATTCCACTACCAGTCGTGGTCGTGCCGGATATTATCGTGGCGCGGCACATCACGGTCCCTACGCTGCGTCTGCTAGTCGGAGTAGAAGTTCAGGATACCCTGGAGGGCAAGGTGAAAACCAGTCGCGCCTATCCTCGGATGCTTTCTCTGAAGAGCCTGGTATGGGCGGTCGCTTCCCCGATCCGAGATATCATTCTCGACACTCAACCAATCACCAAGGCTATCCTGGACCTGGGCATCACGGCGATCCGCGTCATCATCCTGGAGGCTATGTCACGGACCAGCGGTGGTTGCCAGATGCTGCCATTGCTGGCCATGAAGCTCAGCTATATTCCGAACCAGAGTCACATGGTGAACATGAGGGAGGGGACTATTGGCAGCAACCACTGGATTATTATGAACAACCATACCCTACGAGCCACGCGTCTATGCCAGCTCCATCATCCAATAACCCGTTCAGACCTCGTACATCGACCAATCCTTTTGCCCAATAATGTAAATTAACCTAGATTCGGAGTCATCATTGCACCTACCTTCCTATGCATACATCTGCTTCGTTGTACTGTAGCTTTCCACAGCTTTATGTTGACCGATCTCGAGTTTTCATTTTGTGTATGTATGTATCACGTTCGAGTGCATTTAAGCTATTTATTCAATTGTACATCCTAAAAGGCATATCGTGTTTTGGTCTATAAAGAGTTGAGTGTGCACAACTTAATGAAGCAACAGTGGTCTAACGGTTATGATCCGGTCTTCCCATTCAAGATGTCCTCCCAAACTATCATCCTGTATGGCCGGGAAAGGGGTTCGACTCCCCTCTGTTGCAGATTCAAGTTGGAAGTATCTTTTTCTTGTGCATTCTATACCATTTGTTGCTCTCTTTTTTGTATCTATAACAAAATGAGCATTCGTTTTGTAATATTTCTCTCTGACTGTTCATCTTTTCAAGAAATTGCTTTTTTTCACCTTCGTGCATATTGATGAGTCCGACAGGCAGATGACCTAGAACTACCTGTCCTATCATACACCTTAAATGCTGATTACGAATTCGCTACATACAGATGAGGCCACTGGTGTTACCGTAGATGAACACTAGTCTAAAAGATATTTGGCAAAACAACTGCTACTAATAGAAGCTTGAGTCCCAACCTCGACTCACTTGTCATCTGGCTTAACCCAAGAAACAACAACTCTCATCCCATCTCGCTCAACGTGTTCCAAAGAATCATATACATCACCAGCCTGCTCTTTGGACCGTTTTCGGAACGTCATCGTAAAACTCTCTCAGGCAGTCTACCTCAAGTGCCAACGTCCCCACGGAATTGCTTGCAGAGCGCCTGTCTGGAATCCACCGAGACTGAACCATATCTACGACTGAAGCGTCTCTGAAAACCGTTGCACCAACGTTCAGTAACCGCAGGGAATGCAGTCTCGGAATGATGGGTTCTGTCTGGGGATGAAGAGAGCTGGGGCGGTGGCCGTGGAGACTTTCTATGAATTCCGATGATATGGGGCTGACGACAAGATGCGAATCATCCAGGGTGAGATCTTGGAGAGTGGGGAGATGGATAAGGAGATTTACGAGGTTGGAATCCGTGAGACTTAAGCTCTGGATGGAGAGTGTTGTCAACTGCAAAGCCGACCGGTGTACAAAGCCCATGAAAAGCTCGAAGCTGGCCCAGGGCGTTTCTCTAGTAGCGCAACGTGAGTCGGGTTTCAAACGCAGCGATTTTAGCGATGGGAGTTTGAGAGAAGGGAGTACTGATTGAGAATTGGGAAGATGAAATCCGTGGCGTATGGTCAAAAGTTCTAAGATGGGAGAGCAAGACATGGCTATAGATTGCTCAGCATTACTGTCAAAACTGCCCAGTGATTCTGCTATCTCTAAGGAACGAAGGCCAGGGCTCATGCTAAATAAACTCCGAAAGTTATCTAGCTCGGGATTGAAGTTCAGATGAGATAGTTGCGAATAGGGAAGACTAGAATTAAAGAAGCGATCATCACTTGGCAGCTCTAGCTCTTTGAGCATTGGTGCTGTATCGGTGATATCGAGGTCCGAGTTAGAATATGGCAAACGCAGATCGTTCAGGACGGAGAAGGTGAGAGGGGACGGGAAACAGGCCGAGTACATGCTGAAATAATACGATGCAGAGCCAAAGACTAGGCGTTGCCAACGGTCTGTCTGCCCAAAAAACTTTTGCAAAAACGGATGAAGAGTCCCCTTGGAAAACAGAAAAGCACTCGCTCCATTGGTCTCGAAGTAGGAAACCATCATGGGCGATTTTTGGGACCGTTTGAGGAATGTAAACAACAGGAAGAATTTTTCCAAATGGCCGTACACGGTATAGTTATACTTGTTCGCATCCATCATCTACAATATCTCTATCCTAGACCATATTACAGGCATAGAGAGTGCATTTCTCCGCCAGCGGGAGCAAACGCTGCTAAGAACCATCGCAGGCTTGCTTCTGAGAGCCTGAGATGTATGAACAGGCAGCCTGTCCTGGAGATCAACGACTCTGAAGGCATTATTGTCGCAACAATTATCAAAGATGATTCGCAAAACCTCGTCAGGGACTTTTCGAATAGGTGAGAGCAGAGACTGCACTTCTGTTTCATACAGGCGCAAGCGTTCCATCTGAGTTGTCAAAAGCAAACTACGATCCTTGAGTCGCTGAATTTCTGCTTTGTAGTTCACTGTTCTGCAGATCTCTTTGCACGTTTCGGAGAATCGTCGCGATTATATCCGGCTGGACAGAGGCAGGACTAAATTCAGTGCGCAGCTTTTTGTGCAATTCAGGGAGAGAGTCTATGGATACTGAAGGATTGAAGGCATTCCCTTCGCAAGAAGAACAGAGTGGCATCAGAAGATAGTATATTGAGTAACAAGCGCTCAGAGTCGGCGGCTTTCTTCCTTCACTTATTCAATGGATGGGGTGACCAGCATTTTCCTCATGTTCTATATGTAGATGCTAAACTTTGCCGAGCAGAAACAATCCAAATATCCTGGCATATACCCAGCTGCCGCTCTCCTGTGCAACGCAAGCAAAGCCCACGTTGCCACTCCCAGCCTTGCCTTTCAGGCGCTACGAAAACGGAACCTTTCAGACGCACCTCTTGCTCTTTGGGCCCTGGCACGCTTGTTAGACCTGGTGATACACAGAGGTCCAGACACTCAGCTATCTTCCACTCAGTTTCGACGTTTCCTAGATAACTGGAATGACATCCGCTGGTGGATCACCACTTTCTTGAACGATTACGTGCTGAGGGTACAGGATAGATCCATGAGCCTTGACGAGGTCGATTTTCAAACAAAAATTCTTATTATCATACCAGAGCTCACAGTATATCTCGATCTTGCAGTAGCAGAGGCGGTCGGGGACAAAATACGAAATGTACTGAAAGAAGACTTCGGGCCCTTGCTTGACCTAGCTGTCCGTACTTGGATCTACGTCCTGGATAACTGCTCGAGAGATATCCGAGAGTCTCATTGTGCTGCGATGATTGGCCTTTTCAAAAAAAATCCTGATTCCCTACTAAATCGTGTCGGAGACGTTCTAGAGCAGATGCCTGGTTCGGAGCATATAATCCTTCGCTCTATAGTTCAGGAACTCCAGCTACCAATGTGTTATGTCGAAAATCTTTGGTTTGCGCTGGATGTCATCCTTGGATGTGCCCGACATCACGACACGATGTTCGAAAGGTTTTTGGATGGTGGCATGGTCAGATGGTTATGCTGGTCTTTCAAGAGAATGACTCTGCACAGGTTACTTGATTTGGAGATTTCGAATGATAACGAATATTTACAGGCTATAGCGACATGTGTCCACTGTCTTGAAGCAGCCTTCATCGACAGTTACAATTGGATTCCCCTTGCTATTAGTTATGACTTTCTAAAAGCCGTAATTCAATCAGGTCCCTTCATCGCGAAACGTCGTTCTACTCTTGGTGGTGTTGCTCTAGAGGAATCCCTTCATATGGTCTTTGAAACAATGAAACCGTTCCTTCTATACCGTTCTGTGCTCCGGCCATTTCTCTGGTTCGTAAAATCTGCTCAACGACTAAAGCCAGAGTTGTATAGACAGTTGATCGACATGCCACCTAATACCGAATACCCCGACATCTGTTTTCCAACAACTTGGAAAGGATTTGTTACCCTTGCAGAAGAGAGACAAGAGTCAAGGAGGACTGCTAACAAAGAAGGGGAATTCATCTGCTCTAATCTCGATGTAGGTATCTTTCAATCTCCAATAACTTTGAAGCTGAAGAATTCAAACAGTGTTCTTTGGATAGTACTAATGCCAAGCTGAAGCAGTGTTCATGCTGTCGAGCGATTCTTTATTGCTCCAAGAAGTGCCAGAAAAGTGACTGGAGTGAACATCGAGAGGAATGTGAGATGTTACGCTCTCGAGCCATTTCCGGTAAATATTAGAGATATCTGGGAAGCAGATACTAACATTGAACAGGTGGTCGCCCGGCTCCCTGGTCTCAATTCGATCAAGATTTCTTCACTTATCTAACAGAGGATTGTGGGAGGCGATTATTGACTAGTCCACAATTCCGATATTCCTTAGAGATAGATTCAAACGGATTTGGCGACAAAATCATCACCCTGGATTTCCGAAAGAACCCTCCCATTATGCACTTCCTCACTTTCGAGCAGTATCTCATTGACAGTCAAACATCCAACTCGCACATCTTGACTGCAGAAAATTACGACGAACTGGTCGAAGAAACAAAGACTGGATATACCTTGTTGTTACAGGGAATATTTCCTGGAGAGGATGGCATTCCAGAATCCGTTGTAACAAGTGTTGTGGAGGATGACTATGACTTGGATTGAAGGCACAGTGGGCAGATATAGTACTCCGACTTAGTAGTCAACTGGTGTCGCTTAATCGGCATTTAGGAAACATTCTCCAGATTCAGAGCTGGCTGAAATAGTTTTCGAATTGGGTAGGCACTACGTTATATGTATAAGTTTTGCATAGGTGACAGTAATGGGAAATATGTACAGACAGTTATCGCAATGCTTGGTGATTGACGGTGTACGAACGGTACTTACAAGAGGAACAGGTCCTAAGGTCGCAGACTAGTGTATGACCAGGTATGACCTCGTTGTTCTTAGTTCCGTTACTGTATACTGAACAAGACTGAACATCAATCGGAAACGAGCTAACCTGAGCTAACTCACATTCGCGTGGGAATTCTTGATCAACACTTGAAATTTGCACCGTGACGAACAAGCTAGACTGGTTTTCGACCGGATGGTTCCGATTGTATTATCGGTTGACTATTGACATTCAGTTTTAATTCTTTCTTATCAGCTTCAAGTTGCCCATGGTCTGTGTGAGCTATCAAGGAATACGACGATATCATGCGGCCTATAGAAACCCTACAGCCTGCCAGCTTATCATTCATTCGAGAAACGATGACCTCTCTTCATTTTGGGGTAATGCAGGTAACTATTGCTACTAGTGTCCTATGTGATTGCAGGACTGCTCAGCTGGCACGGCTTGGACAAGCACTGGCTGTATATGAATCACGAACGAGCTACTCACGGAAAACCCAAATGCGAAAAACGAGATTACCATAAAAACATACTCCACTCTTCCGCCAACCCAACTCACATCGTGCTTGATGCTACGTCCTGGATTGCGCAGTCTGCGGGAATGTGGAAGGTATCATCCGACAACCCCAAGTCAGTATCGATCCTTCCAACTGAATATTGAGATGCCTTTGACACTTCCTACCTGCCTAGGAGTCCACCACTTGACGTGCGGCCACTCAAAGTCTCCCACGTCAGTATCTCTCCGCTAAGTTGCCCCGATAACTCGTTAGGTCGCTTGTAGAGCTGGCGAAGATGGAGACAAGGATAAAGAATATCTATTGTCGACGCGTAAGTTTGATTCGAATTGCTGTGTATACTAACCCACCCCCACCCCCAGTATATCCATAATGATGCTCTCCGGCAGTTGTTGAAACATGGCAGGCACAAAGGCATTCTCAAGTGTACCGGTGCTGGCAACTCCCGATCAACTCATACAGAACAACACGAGGCCGCGTAGTGAGCTGTTGCGCGGCGACGGAAGTCTCCCCTCAATCCGAAATGGGGGCGCAAACATTATTCTAGGACTCGTTCCACTGGTCACCGGGGTGGAAAATGAATGGGAGGGGAACGCCGGCTCCTGCGGCATAAGCTGATGCGGGAACGTTATTAGTTGTAAGGTCTCTGAAAGTGGCCAAAGCGAGATCTATCAACTATCAGTCCATCGATCCATTCTGACTGGCTGTTGTATCGAGCGCTCTGACTGCGGTCCTCTATTAAAACTGTTCTGTGATGAGTCAGGCTATTGGCTTCTTCATCTCGTTCACCATGGACAGCATATACCAGGGCTTGCACATTGGTGCCATGGCCACAATCTTTGTTATATCTTTGCTTGGTATCTCACTTTCCTATCGTACGTACTATAATACTGATCCCTCCTTAAGCTGTTTCCTTTCCAGCATTATCTCAACGAGTCCGTTTCTTGTCTATACCCAAAATCGTATTCTTCGTTGGGAAGCATTTTGGGACCGGTACCCAACTTGTTGGCTGAATCTATGCAAAGTTACTCAGCCCTTTCCAGGGGTTATATTGTCGACAGCTTTCTGCCATTTGTTGCAAGACTCGTTCGAAGCATTGATGTCAAATGCCGTGAAATCGCATTATCCTGGTGTAGGCAAGCGGACAGGGTTTATCATGTGAGTAAGTTGGTCCCAATTCATCTTGTATCATAGCTGACATTCGTGGAGATTGGGCTCGCTGTTGGCCATATTTCTTGTTGAATGTGAGTGACTATCTTCTGTGGACAGATGTACACATGCTCTAATACACTGCAGATATAATAACATCATACGTTGACCATCTTCACGAAGAGACAGAGGACGAAATATTGGAGGCAGAACGGCCAATTTCCTCGCATCCAGCCGACGAGAGAACTCACCTCCTCTCGAGCTCTTTTGCTTCGGCATATCCTGGGTCTCGTCATTCGCGCTCTTTATCCCATTACTCCCTCTCGCATTCACACGACACCAAAGCTTCCCTCCCCGTTCCAGAGCCGCATTACCTCTCGTCGGTCGTAGGGAACTCCCCGCGTCATTCCCGGAGCAACGGCTCTTTCTATATCATAAACGATCTCAACTACCATCTCAAGAATGGTGAATATCATCTCGTTGGAGGTAAAGGCCAATGTGTCTGCGTTTGTGTATGCCCCGCCGAGGAAGCCCCGCATGGACAACATGGACTAGAAAGATCATCGGTTTTTCCGAGTCCAGAAGAGTCAACCGTTATCCAGCGTGGAGCGGAAAACACTGGCTCGGATGGGCACGAAACTCAAAAAATTTGGGCAGCGAATAGAAGAAGACAAGTCGTGGCATTAATAGTACGGTATACCCCTTGCTTTCTAATCTTGCTTTAAATTTCTTGCGCTATGTATAGTTTCTTCAATGCGGAATCATGATTCATTCCCTGGTCATAGGACTGACACTATCGATTACTTCAGGGGCTCAATTCAGTGCGTCTCTGCCATTTCATTTCCTTGAAGTTGCTTGAGCTTTATCCTAATTTTCGCTTTTCCTTCAGCCACCCTCGTCACTGCGATCATATTCCACCAGCTGTTCGAAGGTCTCAGTCTTGGAATTCGAATAGCCGCCATACCACCAAGTGACGGCTACTCCAGTGCGCGACCGTCTTCGCCTTCAACCAATGGTGACGCTCTCGGTCCACACCGTCTCATCACTCATGGTTGATGCCTATCTTAACTTTTCTGTTCTCCATTACAACCCCGGTGGGAATCGCATTGGGTTTGGTGGTGTTTTCATCACGCACGCGGAACTCGGATGAATCTCGAATCTTCCTCACCCAAGGACTCATGTCTGCGATATCGGCTGGGATGCTCATCTATGCTGCGACGGTAGAGATGCTGGCGGGGGATTTTGTATTTGGAACTTTGGGCGGAGGCGGGACCGGGTCGGGACACTCGCATGGTGGTGAGTTTATTGATGATAACGGCAGTGCGGGGACGGAGATGGAGGAAGGAGTCCCGGTTAGACGAAAAGCGCTCGCTTTGATCAGTTTGCTTGCGGGGGTTGCGGCAATGGGGGCTATTGAGTGATCTAGGTATGTCCTTCACAGTGTGTTGCTTTGGAATCATGAGACCGCCACTTGATTGAAGGCACCTATTTGTAGATATATATCTGTTGCAAGCTCCAACACCGTCTGCAGCACTACACAGAAACTATGCGAAGGAAACGCTGACACTCACAAAGTGGACGGCACCCACCCTTTTGGTATTGAAGGCTGCTTTGAACCTTGCTACAACTCAGTAATGAGTACGACTAAGACAATCCTAACTTGACGATTCTAACGCGAGCTCTTGGCTATTGACCCCTTTGACAAGTGTGATTGAGTAGTATACTACCAATCGAACATTATTGCGTTGAGACGGCGAGTGATACACCGATACCCACATGACTGTACACCTCAGTCACTGTCCTGACTCCTGACAGTCAACGAACCGCTAATAAACCACGAGGGGTGTCCATTGTCGATGCACTGAGCACTTCCAATTAGAGCAACAAGGCTTAAACAGCAGGAGTTTTGCAGGAGTTTTAACTTAGGATTGATTCAGAATGGAGTCTTAGCAGAGAGCTGAGCCTTAATCTTCTAGCGTGGAGCGGTATCACAGTATCGAGTTTTCTTGTTGCAGAACTCTCAAGATTCTTTCAGCCTCGTCTTTTAGTATACTTCGCGAATCGCGAGACGAGAGTATCACGTGATCAAATATGTGCACGCCTGTTACGCGTGATCGTGTATGATGCCTGTTCTGGGCGCTAGGTGCTTAACATGTCCTTTTCTCCTCGTCCATAGACCCACCACGGAGAGAGGATGGCAGAGCACAATCTCGGCGCCTTTACCGTGTACTCATATGAGAA
>JADNRY010000827.1:0-24810 GCA_015501585.1 Rhodocollybia butyracea
AAACACCACAGCAGCGTTGATGCTCCATTAAAATTAAAGGTTCTGTCTCATCAGCGCTTCCACCTTCAGAGGCTGTGTCCTACATAAAGTTGGCGAGTGATCTATAGCTAAGTCACCCGACCGGCTGGCCTAAACCGACCGACCAACCCTACCCATGTCACTGCGCAAAAATTGCTGATAGAGGAAGTGACACTATGTGCGAAGACCATCTGAAGGCAGCTGAGGCCATGAATGATATACAAGTTTGCATTGCTTCCCCTGTGAACAAACGTATAGAGTCTGCCTAGTAAGGGAGACACTGAATGGTCCAGCCCTCGAGCTTCAGAACTTTTGCACCTTTGACGCTCCCTGCCTCTATGCTCGAATGACGGTGTAGCGAAACACCACAATATCTCTGCGTGAACTCTTCCTTGAGTGAGCAAACCTTCGCCTTGCTAATTCCAGTTCATGGTGGAATTATCGATACAGTCGATCGGTGCCGACCGCTCAGTCAAGCTCCAACTTTCCGAGATCAAGAATATTCGGAGAAGACCACAAGTAGCGTTTTAACGTAAGATCTACGCTAATCCAGAAAACAGGATCCTTAGATGAGATTTTGAGACCAAGCGCCGTCCCATAAGGGAAAAGGGCCTCCCCTTCACTCCCATCTTCTCTCCAGTGGCACATCCCGGTTCATAGGGCGGCAAATTATCAAAATTGACTGGCCGTATAACATCGCATCATCTTTGTGGTTTGCAAGGACTCCGAGCTTGAAGTAGCATCCATCATTTGCCATATCGTTAGGGAATTCCATGGAAGGTTTGATGGATGCACCTTGCCAATCCAATAGTCCATGAGGCGTAGCTCGACCTTCTCGTGCCAGTGGGACTAGAAAATCATTGAATTAGAGCTCCGGACGCTTGGGCGTAAGGCAGGCAGCTAGAGTTAAGTGATTTTGTGGTGATAAAGTCACGGTCAGCTAGGGAAATGCACATATTGAGTAAGGACCAGGTCAAAATTCTTTCTACAGTGATATGGGTTCTGGAGAACTATTTTGTCCATCAGTGTCATTATGAGCTAAAGCGCTGAAGGTCGGTGGCGTTTTTACATAGTCTTCGTGTCCGGCAAGTACATCTTGACTTTCTCTCCAAGACCTCAGACTTCAGTACGTGCATTACTTACGGGGTCCTTGATTAGCATGTGCGCCGTACTAGCAGCAAAGACGATCATTGGTTGGACCAATGCTATACACTTACAAGCGAAAGAGATTATGGCGATCCCTTATCGATCGGAAGGTTGAGTAAAGCAAGGTAAAGCATAGAGATCCGAGCTCGGCGGGATAGTGGATGGGGATTACACTGACGGATTTCTTCTACAGAGCTAACGGCCTGTGTGTGCGCCGAGCGCATGATCCCAAAAAACGAGAGATAATTCTGAGGAATCATTAAGGAAGCAAAAGGCTGTAATTTGTAGGTTCTTATGGGTCCCTGCCGCTTCTCTCCCAGGTCATTTCCTTTTGCGACCCCATTTGGACAGTTTCGGATCATACTTCGGTCCTCGATCGGGTTTTTCGGATCGGCATTGTCAGGGGTAATTTTGGGCGCTCACTTGGTACCTTGTTTGCTTTTAAACGCTCGTTATATGAAGAAATACTCTCTGTTACTTTTCCTTGCTCGCAGAGCTCTTGCTGTTCCATTCAAATCATTTATTACTACCTACGTCTCGGACGACAAGCCCAGTCTACCGCATGATGATACACCGGAAGTTGGTTCGCCAGAGTTTTGGTACAAAATGGGAATCAGCGTTGGGCTGGTGCTTTTAGGCGGAGTATTTGCTGGGTAAGTCTTTCCTATGAACTTTCGTGAACAAGTGTAACGAGCTTGTAGATTGACGCTTGGGCTTATGGGTCTGGACGAGCTGCATTTGCGGGTGCTAGCCGCGTCGTCTGATAACCAGGAGGAGAAAGAGAATGCGAGAAAGGGTGTGTAGCGTGTCTTGCGCCTAGATATCCACCTAAGCCTCTCCAGTTCTTAAACTAATGAAGAAAGGAAGACATTGGGTTCTAGTAGTGCGTGCTCTGATAGAATTTGTGATTGACTTGTGTGGCTAATTCATGATAGGTTCTTTTACTCGGCAACGTGGTTAGTGCTGCTTCCCATAGTGGCCACGAGGAGAGGAATTTCCTAATGCTTCAACAGATTATCAACGAAAGTTTACCCATATTTCTGGACGGAGCGGCATGTCTCTACATTCAATACCACTGCTGTTCTCTAACAGACACTCTTAGATTGGAGGAGGAATTGCTGCTGTTGTTATATCTACTACCGCCATCGGTGAGCTAGTATGCCGACTATTTTCACTTCTCTGCTCTGACTTTGTATTATAGTTATTTTCGGGTATGTGGTCGTGTGATTCTCGCGATTTACTAATAGGATTGATTTTACTTCTCAGCGAGTACGTTCCACCAATCTAACTGTTGTGGAGCTCTGGCTTAACAAGGTGTTTCTAGAATCATTCCTCAAGCCGTCAGCGTCCGCTATGGTCTCTCGATAGGCGCACGATGCGCTCCCTTCGTCCTCACCCTTATGTGGATCATGTGTCAGTCCATTCTTCTCGGAGTTTCTCAAACTGACTTTTCTTGATGCAGCACC
Organism: Rhodocollybia butyracea; assembly: GCA_015501585.1. Taxonomy (NCBI): domain Eukaryota; kingdom Fungi; phylum Basidiomycota; class Agaricomycetes; order Agaricales; family Omphalotaceae; genus Rhodocollybia; species Rhodocollybia butyracea. Next base: position 2,631 of record JADNRY010000827.1, read on the forward strand.
TATCGCCTACCCGATTGCTAAACTTCTCGATAGGGTGCTCGGCGCTAACGAAGCACATACCTACAAGAAAGCCGAACTGAAATCGTTTTTACAATTCCACCGTACGGGAGAAGAACCATTAAGAGACGATGAGATTAGCATTTTGAACGGGGTGCTAGAGTTGAACACCAAGAGAGCGGAAAGCATTATGACGCCTATGAATGTTTGTCTTTGATCTCTTGGTTTCCTTTTCTGAGATTGATGTGGCTTCCCTGAAGGATGTAGTCAAGCTCAGTGCCGACACGATACTTGACCATAAAACTTTGGATGCAATGTATGATTTACTCTGGTTACGTCGCACGACCTAGGCTCATTGTTACGTTTTTAGCCTCTCAAGTGGATATTCTCGATTTCCAATACACGAGCCAGGTAATCCGCTGGCTTTTGTCGGGCTCTTGCTCATCAAAAAGGTACGTGTAAATCATATCTCATATCTTCTTTCAGTAACTTCGACTCTGTTAGCTTCTGCAATACGATCCCTCAAAAGCTCTTCCAATCTCCAGTTTCCCATTGTCCATCTTGCCAGAGGCACCGCTAACAATAAATTGCTTCCAGGCATTAGACTATTTGTATAATTTCTATCTTCGCATCTTCTCTTCAATGCTAATGATGCATGCTTAGTCAAACAGGTCGTGCGCATCTCCTTCTAATCAGCTCCACGCCTGGGTATGCTGGTGGTGCTATCGGTGTCGTCACTTTGGAAGACATTATCGAGGTCGGTTCCCCATCGCACGGTCCTCTGTCGCTAACTAGTTGGTTAGGAAATAATATCTGAAGAAATAGTCGACGAGACAGATCGATATGAAGATAACGTGAGCAAGAGACGAGCAAAACGCGCTACAACTGCGAATATCATGAGAGGGTACGTAATCCAAAACAATTTTTCTCAACGTCTAACCCACCCTTTCGCCCTTCGCCCTTTTTCCCCCTACCTTACACTTATCACCCCAGAATCGTCGAACGTGAACGCAAGCGGGACTCCATTGGCTCATACACTTCCATAACTAACCTTAACGGCGCCGCAGGCCACCTCAACTTTGGGTCCATCGAATCCAACCTCAGCAACCTAGTTCCCAATATCGCTGCCGGTGTCGACGAGCGAGCTCCGTTACTCGGAGGTCGGTCTTCGACCGCGACTTCCGCTGTGACGATTACCGCGAGGGATTATGCGCATATTCTGCATAGTCGAGAGGACGGTGCTGCGACCCCTTCGAGGACCCTCAGTGAGAATGGTGGGCAATCGTATGGGGAGAGATAGGACGAGGGAAGCTAGAGGCTGCTTAGTTAACTTGTGTAGAATTTTATCTAGGTGTACGATCTATTCTCTTGGATTTTATTGGGCCAGTAGATCGATATGAGGTACCCCATGGCAGAATGTTTCAACTCTCTATTGTGCTCACAGTAGAATGGCACCATCTTCCGTTTGGGCTTCACGTATCGCTCCCAAAATCTTTAGGTAGAATGATAACTCTAATTGAATCTATGATTACGCCCAATGGTATATAACGTATGGATACAGTTTTTCCTCTAATACATATAAGTAACGATCCAAAAGCTATCCAGCCTCGTCAATCGCCAAAAGTCACGTCACGAGCTGATGCTTTTTAGTATTAGCGTAACCCGTGGAGACTGGTACGGTATATCAGAGACAAGCTATTTGTCGTTCAATCTAGCGGGTAGATCTCGCTGACCCGGATGCCGGTCAAAATTAAAGGTATAAAGGTAAAGGTCGAAAGCAAGGGAGACCCATTAGTACTACGGACTATGAGCGTACTTCGATCGGCTTCGAAGGATATGGCCCATTTTATTAATGCCTGGCGAAACAACACATATCGTCAGTACTAATCGATAAATCCTATAAAAATAATCAACTCACCCAAACACAGGCATCAAACAAACGAAATCCCAGCCAACACTGCCGACCCCGGTCCAGCCAACATTAACGAAAAAGCTCCTCCCAAAGAGCGGAAACACGCTGGCAATCGACGAGCGAAACAGGTCATTCCCTGCCAACACTGAAGCTGCGTACATCGGGTACGCAGAGGTGATATACATGAGGATGCTCTGGAAGTTGAGGTATATACCGGGAGATACAGCGCGGCGCCGATGACGGGCACGATCCACGGTATAGTGGCTTTTGAGGTAAAGCCAAAGATAAGGAGGATGTAGGGATGAAGAGGCTTGCGATGAGGCCAATTTCGAGACGGATTTCTGGGGATGGTCTTGGCCTGCGGCTTTGGCACTGTCGAAGCGGGGTTCGATGTGGTATCGTTGGTATAGAACGTAGAATGTGTACTATAAGGTTTTAGCGTCAGATCATGAAAGTGTTTTTACGAGTGGAAGAAAGCTTACTGTTATCGCGGCAGACACGAGGAAGGCAAGGAAAGGGAGGCCACTCACTCCGAGGTTGAAATGGTATATGTCGGTGAAAACTAGAGGGAACGCTTCAAACCAGAGGTAGAAGATGGCATCTGAGTGTTTTCGTTAGCGTCAGCCAAAAGAAAAGTTGGATGAAAAACTCACAAACGAAGCCAAGGTATACGTTGGTGAACAAGAGGACTGGCTCTATAGCCAATATAAAAGGCCTCAACAGCGCTTCTTTGAATACTTGAGCGATAGTTTCCCCCTGCGTATCCTTCTCCCCTTGCGACACCAGCTGCTGGTTCCCCGTCAACTTTCTCAGGCGCTGCGCGCGCTTCAGTAGGATAGCAGGCTCGTACGTTTCCGGTAGAAGAAGCATCAAGAAGATAAAGCTGAAGGCGGAGAGCCAGACTAGCTCGTACTGCGGCCATCGCCAACCGTTCGCCTGAGCAGCAAATCCGCCGATAACAGGTCCAGCGATAGGGCCACCTACCGCGCCTATGGCCCATATTCGACGACGTAAGCGACTTGCCGAGAAGGGTAAAGGTCGCCATCGATGCACCGCCTGTAGCGAGTGCGGGGCTACCAAAGAACCGGTTAGGAAACGAAAAGCGAGGATCGTTTGAATATTGGTTGCGGTGAAGATTGGGATTTGGAAGATGATGAAGAGGAATAGTGAGGCCATGTAGACGGTGTTTCGACCGAAGACGGGTAACTCTTGTAGAGGAGAGAGGAACATCGGTCCGATTCCATATCCTGCGTGAAAAGATTAGTGATTTCTTCTTGAGCAAAAATGAAGAGAGTTGCATACCTAACACGTAGAGTGTCAGGCCTAGCGTAGCGTGAGTTAGAGAAACGTTGAATTCCTCCATTATGCCCGGTATTGAAGGCGTATATATGGCGGAACCGATGTACATGGTGAACGTCATAAGACTGATGCTGAAAGCAACAAAAGCTCGCTTTGCAGACGACCAATTTCTTTATTGAAACAGATGTTAGGACCTGCTTCATTGATCATTCGTAGGGCCAAACAAAAAAACTAACCTTGGGTTGTCTGGATCGTCATCTCCATACCAGCCAACAATATTGGGGTCATCCAAGGATAGTTTTTCATCCAACTCATTCGCGTCCACAACGAGGGTGTCTTCTCTTGCCAATGGTACTGCTTTACTGCTCTTTTTATATTCGACGTCACCGCAGAGAGTTGAAGCATCAGACTTGTCCGATACTGGTTTTGAGACTGAAGCAAAATGTGCTGGTACAACGAAGCCTGGTCGTTGGTCGCTATAAGGCAAAAACTTGCCGTTGGATATAAAGTTGATAAACTGGCCGATGGTGGAATCACGGAGGATATCTGCGACCATTGTTCTGCAAGTCGGGGGTAGCGGAGGAGGATGGGGGAGACATGTTTAGCAGAACAGGATTTATAGGTCGAAAACAGAAGAGCTGATTCATCGTGTAGTAGAATAAGTTTGCTGAGTGTAGTCGTTGCTGAGCAAGAAAGTGATGATTCATGCAATCTACTCATCCAGCGCCAATCAATAATATCGCGTAGGATTGGTCATAGCTCCTGGACGATTCCCATTCCGGCCGAGAGAGCTGCAAACTTCAAGGAAAGCTTCTAGGTGTTTGGCTTGTATCCCATGCCGCATATAGCAAAGACTAATAGAGACAAGACGCGAGATTATGGTAGTCGAAGTACTGCGTTGTATTCGGGACCCGGAGAAACTCATAAGCTTATCTCAACCGCCATTGAATCATTGAGTCAACCGTCACCGTATCATCTACTCGGACACTCCTTCCTTCCTTTCTTCCTCAGCAAGTTCTTGGCAATATCGACTCTAGTCATTTACAATCAGTTACTCACATAAGCTATTCTTGTTCGGAACCTCGACTTGAAAAGATTCTTATTCAGTTCTGAGGGACCATCCGAGTTGGCCAACTCTCTGCGCTGTCGAATAATCGTGCGCTTTTTTTGTTATTGATCACATTGCAACTGAGCTACTTCGTTAGTGATACTCGCAGGGAGCGTTATCTCCCATAGTTTAACATCTGAACACTATCATCTTGAAAGTATACGGCATTGATGCAGCACCTTGAAAGAACTGAAGACGGATAGCTTCTCCTGAAGCTCTCTGAAAAGGAGGAAGAGGGAGCCAAAGGGGACTTGAAAACAAATACTACACACTTCCCACGGCCCCTGCGTCGAAGCTCGAAGCGGATGATTCCTTGATGATTCCATTCTGGCAGAGCAAACTTCAAAGTAAACTTTTGAGTATATGGCGCGCACAGATAACACATAAGAAGACACAAGGAGAAACTCTTAAGCTTATCTCAGGCTTATCTCAACCCGCCGTTACCGCATCCCGCACATTTCCAAAATCAAACCCTGGCCGTTACGGATAAGGATAAGGATTACTCGCTGTGGAATGCTGTGCGTTGGGGCGCTACGGGTCCTTATAAAAAGTGGCTGGAAATGTCCCAGTAAGCAGCCGGTTCAGTGTCCGTTCGAATACCGCTTGCTGGTCAAGCCATCACTCTATAATTCTCAAACTTGAAAATGCGCTCGGGCTCTCTCCTTCTCTTTACGCTCATACCAAGCTCCATACTTGCTGCGTCCCCTATACCAGTGAAATCACCAGAATTTACACCAGCCATAGCATCGGGATTATCGTCAGCGGTTCCACCTGTAAGTGTTTGCTTGCAGCCCGTACTATTATACCCACTACCCACATCTTTCCAGAAAAATCCCACTGTGACCCTCCTTGATGGCGAAACAGGTGAAATCTCAAACACTGGCACATTTCCCAGCCCTCAACTTCAATACTCCCTAACTCAAACGATCTTCGTTGACGTCTTCCGTATGCCACAAAAATCTATGGAGAAATCTATGAAGCCGATATACAAGGGTTTATATAATCCATTACCACCGAAACGCCGGAAATGGATTTATTTCAAAATCACAGGATTTCCAGGGTGTCCTACGGAAGAGCACCCATGTTTTGGGTGGATGGCAATGGGCCGTGAGTACCTGCTCCCAGATCTAGTTTCCTTGTGCTCATCATATATGCTCCGCAAGTTTCCAAGTGGCGAAACAAATCGAGAATCTATGGGCAGAAGTATATTGGCATTAGCTCAGGCAAGCCAGCCCGGGGGTATTTCCTAGGCGAGGGGGGAAAACCTATAAACAGAGGGACACCCGCTATAACAGCCCTGTACCAAAAAGAATGGTACAAGCTTTTGGAAGGGCACAAATTGAACTTTATGATCCATGCTCCACCTAGCGTGACCTTCATTGGAATTGACGGTAAACCATTGACTGGCGTCGGGCAAAAGGTACCTGAAGCAGACCTCACCAAAGTGATCAATGGAGCATTGCGTAGGGACTCGGAGCACCGAGTGGCCTTCCACGGTCGATATGACCCAGTTGGAGGAAGTCAGCAATGGGTTTATTTCAAGCTCATTGCCCCGGACTGGGAGTGTACTGAGGAGAGTCCATGTTTTGGGTGGATAGCACAAGGTCGTGAGTACATGCTACTAAATCTGCTTTTCTTTACGTTCCTCATATATGCTTTGCTAGACTCGGAGGATGGTCAGTCTTTCCATGGCTGCCACTTCAATAATCATGCACAAACATATGTGGGCATTGTGAAACCACACGCAGGCATCCCTTCGTTCACACACATTGGGAGCTATCCTGGGACTCCAATTCTTGATGACCAGTATGCTGTAGCGGATGTAGCCGCAGACATGCTAGGAGGCCTATCACATACTCTGCCGGCGCAGGAAATGACCTGGGTGTGTATGATGGACAAGTTTCAGATGGATTGGTCGGAGTATCACTAGTAGTGGTAAGATGTACGGTACCTTTTACTCACGCTGAAATGGCATCGCTGTCGGAACAAATCTGAAGTTCTTGACAATATCGACTTTAGGTAACGTACTTACACAAGCTATTCCTGTTCACTTCTTATGGGACTTCGACTCGAGCTACTTGAAAGAGCGAGTTAGCCGCATGAGCTAATTCTGTAGGCAATTTCCTTCTAAATTAAAATAGGAATGCTTTTCAGGCGGTAGTTGAATCTGGGTCTACAGTCATACTAGATGTCTCTACAACTCTGTACAGACCAAAAGGTTTTCCTGGTGAATTCCTGATAGCCTCAGCTTCCTCCCACATGTCCATCTCTTCGTCATCTCGGGCTCGCGCTCCCCATTGCCTAATATAATGTGGGTCGTCGAGAATTCCCCGCCACATAACGTTTCCGAATCGTTTAGGATATTTTGTGTACCCCGAAAAAGAAAAGACGATACGAGGATCCGAAAACCCCACGCAAGCATTCTGAATCCTCTCTGGTCTATCCATATCTTGATCATTTCCGAAAATGATGCAGACGACAATCGAATCGCTCAGAGACAATTTCTGCTGCAGGTTTTCCAAGTGAGGGGAGAGAGGATACCCGCCGTCGATGATCAGCGATAAATGTGTCAAATTGGGTAGACACTCGAGTCCCGTAAGATTGTCAAAATTCTCTTCATCCCATAACTCCAGATGAGTTACGTTCTGGAAAAGTGGAAGCCCAAAAAGGTGGCTGCCATCACGGTGCTGAATCCAACCAAAATTGTATCGTAGTTTTGTAGGACGGGGTCCACTCGAGCCCAAGCCTTCTAGATCGGCGTCCAATGGGAAGCAGTCTATCCAACCATCAATAGCCATTGTCTGGATATTCGTACACATAGAAAATATTGCGCGCAAGTCAGAGAGATCGTTGCTGAACTTGACCTCCGAAGTGATGCACAGTGTCTTTACCCAGCCGGATCTGCAGCCACTGTATTGTATGGCATGGCGGAAGTCTTCAGCAGATTCTTGTCGGTCCAAAACCACACAATGATATAAAGCCTGCTCAACCCTATGAACTAGATCAGTACAATCTTCCATTAAAAATGAGTCTGTATTTACTCACAATAAATGTAGGCTTCGGGATATAGTGATGAGCTCTAATGCTCTTTTGGGTACCATTTCGAGCATTATCTCTATAATGTGGCAAGAAATCTCGAAAGGAAGCTCTGGAAAAGGTTTACCGGGGTCGCTGGCTACCATGCTGGTCATGGTTACAAGTCAAGAGCCTAGCTCGGGCACATCTGCACAGCATCGGGAACTTTCACTATTCGTAACGGCACATGATCGTAGTAGCCGGAGGCAGGTCTTGGGGAGGTGGTTTGGAACGCGATAACGCACTAGTCAATGGAAGGGTGTTACAGACGGGATGGCCAGAAAAGCGGAGGCGGGGCGGAACGTATTAAGGTCGAACTCGGGAAGGAAGCAAGGATTTATTACGGCATGGTCCAAGAGTCAAACAACGTCGAACAACGGATCCAGAGCTAGAAATTATCTCTGTGTCGGAAGAGACAGGCAATTGGGAGGGAATAGCCCTTTGATGTCAGTGATGCATCTGACGTGAAGTTTGAGAGGTACACCAGCGAGGTGAACGGTAGTAAGTACCCGAAGCATTTATTGCTGCTCGGGTACAAGGGCCTTCAAGTAAATAGATGGGCTATATTTTGGCCCTTGCTGAATCTTGATTTATGCCAACTGTGAATAACAGGACAACCATTTGTTTGCTTTAAGTGTATGCATCAGTCACAAAATTCGGCACGTATGGACCGCAAGGTCGTCGGGCGACTATAGCCGTACCGCCCTGTAATAATGATTGATGAGACGGTGTCAACAAACTCTAACTTGTAGCTTCAGCCCACGCGGACCCGGACACGGCAGATCTAGAGGCTGAGTAGTAAAATGAAGTTTGACCATAGAATGGGGGAACAATCACGTTGTCTTTTCATCCACCGTTTATTCAACTAGTAGCAAGGATGTTCTTCAAACTCCTATCTTGGTATCGATACCAAAACCCAACTGAAACCCAACTGAAACCTGTTCCATAATCGTCTCACTTTCTGAACTTGCAGTGGAAATGGCGTCGATTATTGTTCCATTTTCTCCGTCTCAATTCTCAATCTTGTTCTCAATTCTAAGTATTCTATATTCCGACCCACTGACTTCATGCATAAATCTCGGCTGTGTGTTTAAATACTCTACTGTTCTGGTTCCGGTTGTGCGCGTGGCGCGGCATGCGGAATGGGATGGGATATATTGATCTCAGAGAGACAACACATGGTACCAGTTTACTATACTCTGGTCGTTTCCATGCTCCTACCGGGAATGGTGTAAGACTTGATTTGAGAGAGAAAAGGTGCTTGCCGTAGAGACCCCGTCAGCTTAACAGCGCCTTCAGAAACAGAAATCTTTAATAGTGATCACCGTCAGAATTGTTAGGCATATATCTAAGCTGAGCTCGCCTTAGTTGGCCACTATCTATTTTGAGAAGTAGGAAGCAGCGACAATACATAAAATTCCGTGACCAGTATTTACTACCATATTCTTCAAACTCAAACCAATAATGTTTCCAGTTGGAGTATATTCATACACGTTGATTACCGCAACCGAGTCCTGGAACTTGAAGGGAGTAGTAGAGTAACGCTATATATTTCTTGCGAAACTGTCCGAGAGTTTATATGAATCTGGTGTGTGAGGGGCAATACTTTGGCGTGGGACCGTCTGGATTCAAGTTCGGACTTCGAAGTGGTCGGACCATTTCATGGGTGCTCAGGAATTTTCCTTTTGCCGGTGTACACACCTCGTCCGAACTATATTAATCGGTGATACAGTAACAGTAAGTAAGTTGAAACAAGAGAGTGCCAATGCGTATCTACTACTACAGCCTGAGCGAGGCGCCCCAATCATCGGGCAGTAGGCACCATCTGTTTCCTCTCTGTTGTGTAATCACCGTCCAACCTCCACCTGTCTCACAATCTCAGACTCTGCACCACTGCCATCTGTTTACCTCTTTGAGGAAGCATGATCATATCAAGATCGTATGATCATGCAGCTGAAGCTTCATGAGCGTTGGGAAAGTCGACCATAAGACTTTCAGACAGGTCAGAACGAATTCTCTCCGTCCTTCCGTCTACCTCTGCAAAGACATCCGCTGAAATGATTATAGATAAAAAACCGAGTCCAAGTTGGTTGTACCTCGACTCTACTGCTTCCGAAAGCAGTAGAGTCGAGGTACAGCCAACTTGGGTACATATAACGACGGGATTACATCAATGGGAAGCTCATAGCATCGAAATCTATCTCAGCCTAGCCAGCCCTATAATCACAGCATGCAGAAATGGAGCTTAAGGTCCCGTTTTGGAGTTTTACTATCTATCTGTATGCCAAAAATGTGGCTGAAATTCCGAGATAGAGGGTTAGAGGGGCTAACCGTATAGAAAAGGTTGTGGCATTCGTTCGATGTGACTTACAAGTTACGAGAACGCAGCACATCAAAATTCTCAAATAAGTAGCAGCTGAAGACTTTTGGCACATTTTGCGGAGTGGGACACCGACTCATTGAGTTTCATTGAATTTCTCAGTAAGAAGTTTACAAAAATGGTACTGCTATATTGAGCTCAGAGCGACCGTATTTCTTGCACTCAACTCGAATTAGGTCCAAGCTATTGAATAATCTTATACACTTGGTCACGTATGTGACTGATAGACTGACACAGTATCCAAGGACTGGAATTCAGGACTCATCCGTGTTTGGCGGCTCCATACTTCTAGACCATACGGCCTATTGACCTAGTATCTCCAACAGGACCTTGATGACTTGGTCTGGTATAAATACCTAGAAGTGGACAGAGCATTTTTCTCAAGCTGGTCTTCAACAACTAATCTCTCCAACCCTTTGGCAATCAACGCAACCAACACAACAATCCCCTCACGTTCATCTCCTTCAAGCTCTTACTTCACGAATTTGTGAGTGAAATTTATGCATTTGGTGTTCTACTCTCATCGTTACCTCAGATTACCATGCATTTTTCTACCACCCTTTGTGCTTTCGTCGCAGCGCTCGTTTCTATGTCTTCAGCGAGCCCAGTCCCCTCACCTACACCAGACGTACACATGCTTTATCCTCGGATGGCGTTTAAGGCGGTCACAGATGAGGCTAAGTTGGAGGTCGGGACTTTTGTCTTTGTTCCCCTCAAAGGAGCTGATGGTGAACCGGCAAAAACGAACATCAAGAATCGTCATCCATCGGTTATCCTTGGCCCACCCAATGCCCAGGGTCTATATCCTATCGCCTACAGCTCGAGTTCCAGCCCGGAATTTACCGAGATCATCAATTTGACCCCGGAAATTCCTGGTATTAAGATTAAAATGCAACCTGGTCGGAAGACATCGGCCGCGATGGTCAACATGTATCAGCCCGAACCCGATAATACTAGAAAGGCGACAACCGAGGAAGTGGCCGAAATGAAGAAAGGTCAGCAAGTCTTGCAAGTTGTTCTTGGAATTTTTTTACTGACTTCACACTGCAGTCTGGAACATGCACGCGGCGGCAACAACAGGCCCGGAAGCAGGGGAAGCATCCGGATCTCACCAAGGTCTGCACGCCTTGCTTGTTTCGGGAATTTTACTGACCTCATACTACAGAAGGCAAGAAGGAGGAAGAGGGCAAGAAGGAAGAGGGCAAGAAGGAAGAGGGCAAGAAGGAAGAGGCAAGAAGGGGGCAAGAAGGAAGAGGGCAAGAAGGGGGGCAAGAAGGGCAAGAAGGGAAGCAAGAAGGAAGGCGAGACGGAAGGTCAGTACAACTCACTTGTTCCTGAAACTTTTACTGACCTCATGCTACAGCATAAGATCTTCGCCTGAATGGGATGCTTTGGGATGTACATATTTTGATATCAATTTTCAATTTATGTATATGTTATGTTGGTTTCTTGATGCCATGGTATATTGAATATACTCGGAGTCAACCCTTGATCTATCATTTGAGTTTTTGTGGAATTTGAAACTGATTTGAATCTCGACTCTCAGCCTCTCTCAGCCTCTCTCAGCCCATTCCAACTGCAAGTTCAAAATGTGAGATGGCTATGAAACAGGTTTTGCTTCGTATCCGAAGAAAGTGTTTAATCACCTAGGAATTGTCGCGTCCGATCTTAGCCTCTTCGGACGTGTTCAGGCCCGTATTTGATGAAGCTACAAATTGTTCGTCGACTGGCTCCAGACTGGCTCATTCTAGGTTTTCTTAATCCTGTTGAAATGACAAAAGATTGAGGCGTTCCGGTTTAGGACCGGGATTCAGAGGCCACGAATGACATCTCGCAGGCGCTGGCACTGGGTAGAAGATGAGATGCAAAATTGAAGGAAACATAACAGGTGAATTGTCATGATGATGAGAAACAGTAAGACAAAGAGTGGATAGTGTTTGTCCAACGCAGAAAATCGGAAGGCGTACATGGGACTTGATCTTTATTGAATTCGTACTTTGTGTGTTTAGGAACACCTGTCCTGGCGTTGTAATATATACTACTTTTCTTCGACTTTTCAGACGGCTCGTCCAGCTTGGTCGCTGCGATGTTCGAGCTGGAATTTCAGGCATGAGGTTGGGTTTATAAACATTTTCATGCTGTGAACCCGAAACAGTTTAGCTACAAAATTCTTGGGGAAAAAGCTCAGGGAACATTTGCCCAGTTATAATTCCTTTACACGCATCTGTGTGGGGCAAGTCGCGCATCGCCACTTTCGATTTATAAAAAAACCATGTACTATTACGAGGCTCAAGCAAAGGCTAGATCTTCTTGATGCTGGAAGGAAGAATGGAACTGGAAGGAAGGGAGCCGTTGGCGTTGAGGCGTTGAGGACTGAAGTAACGTGGCCTGGCTAGCCGCTTGTAGTTAGTAGTAGCAGCTTGTGGTTCACAAAGTATTCAAGAATTTCCGATTCGGGACGGATATCGCCCACGTGATATTTCTGATCCGGCTTTGCCGAACGCTTCTCAGACCCAGACCAGCTAGCAGAGGATGTAAATAGCTGGATCTTAGTAGGTACATGACCTTTCGGCATAAACTCCACGGGCTGATGTACTTAAACACGAGGGACCTTTGAATGATTCGAATGCTCCCGGACAACTTGAACTCATACTAGAAGAACTCCAGACGAACTCCAAGACTCATAGAGCCCTAAATATCTTCTCTTCTTGGATCCTCAGTAGACAAAGACATTTTAGCGTGCAGAAAATGGCTCGATAGGACCCATAAGTAGTTACAAAACTATCAAGCTGGGGTCCGAGGAGTCTCCGACCGCCAGACACCAACCACTGACCGTCGGACACTCTAGGTTACGATCAATGTACTATAACTAATCCACTGATTTACACCAATAATAATACTCAATTTGTTCGGGACTTAATAAGCAAGAGGTAGACTAACTGGCATACAGACCTTCCTTAGTCATTGCAAAAAAATACCGTCTCGTCGGGGAATGACTTAACTATGACCTAAGAGCGAGATATAAAAACTACGTTGTTCGAATTCTTTTCTTCGAACTGATAGTCCCCACTCACCTCCATGGCAACTCCCTCCGAGTCAAGTAAAACCCAAAAACCAATCCGCCTAGGCTTCATCGGTCTATCTACTCAGGGCTGGGCCGCCGCCGCCTTGGTACCCCCGCTCCTCCAAGCTCCACTATCCTCCCACTTCTCCATTGCAGCGGTATCGACAACCAACCCCGTCTCAGCAGAGGCCACTGCTAAAAAGTACTCCGAGCTCACCGGTGCCAGTGTGAAGCCGTATCATGGGTCGGTGGAGCATATGGTGGGAGACAAAGACGTGGATATGGTAGTTGTTTCCGTCAGGGTGCTGCATCATAAGGAGGTGGTGTCAAAGGTGATTGAGGGGGGAAGGATCTTTTTATTGAGTGGCCTGTTGGTAGAAACCTGGCGGAGACGAGAGAGATATATGAGGCGGCGGTGAGAAAGCGGATTAGGGTGATCGTTGGGTTGCAAACGCGGTTTACGGGATATGCCCTTAAGGTATGTGTTGGCCTTCAGCAGTTTGGTTCTCATTTGCTGATTAATGCCTATCTGTGAAGACTAAATCCATCATCGATAATGATGAAATCGGCAAGGTTGTCACCACGTCTTTTGTGAGTTGTTTTCCGAGTCTCTTGCCGGAGGGAACTGACTAAACTACCAGACGGTTTCGATGGGTTCCCTTGCATACGGGCCTATTATGCCGCAGTTCTACAATTACCTCCCAGTAACGTCCAATGGTGCTACGCTCGTCGATATCACGGGCGGCCATCTACTGGACATGTTTACATATATCCTGGGGCCCATCGCCTCATTATCCGCTCTCCTCCAAAACCAAATCAGCTCCGTCACTATAGTTGATAACGATGGAAAGCCCACCGGTGAAATTGTTCCCCAGGATGGCCCGAACCAAGTTTGCATCATGGGAGTACTAGCTTCCGGAGCGGTGTTCAACATAAACATCCAATCCAATGTTAAAGAAACTGATTTCAATTGGGTTATCCATGGGGAGAAAGGTACTATACGGATTAGGGATGATAATAGGGCTAGGCAGATAGGATTCTACGACGCGACTCCGGACGTGTACTTGAATGGAAGGAAAGTTGATCTGCAGAGTATTGGTACTAGTGCGATGAATTCGAGTGTAGACTCGAAGGATGTTCAGAGTACTCCTGCCGGATTAGCTTGGCAGGCTGTGGTTGATGGGAAGGCGGGGGAATATGCTACGCTGGAGCAGGCGTTAAAGGTAAAAGAGATTGTGGCTGCTGTACATGAGAGTGCAAAGGATGGGAAAAGAATTTCTTTTTAGACTGTACTAGGCTTTAGCAGACATAGTGGATAAACTTGGACATTGCACTGTCGATAGATGTTCCAGCCCGCTAGATCGCGCGGCAACTCATGTAAAAAAGATCAAGGAAGATGGCGTTTGCAGTATCTCGGCTGATTAGAATTCCCAGGCTTCACTGTACGGAATATACCGGACCGCAACTATGCCTTTCACCATCATCTCAGAAAACTCGTCCTCTATGCTCCTCCTTTCGCTGATTTCAGATATCATTACATGGCCCAGAAGTAAACGAAACTCGTCCTATCTCACATTCACGCGTATTTCACTGGCTACAACGTTGCTTCAAATTTCTCGTGGATTCGAATCCGGACTGGATGCACTTCAGAGCTCGAATTTGGCTCATGTAATATGCAGTACAGGCTAACAATACTGCATACACGCTATAGGATACAATACAAGGATAATACAAAGTGGATAATACAAATAGAAGACAGTCTCGTCCGACTTATCCTCAAATGCGCTGACGCTTCTTTCTATGTCCGTCTTCGGAATCATATGACGGCAACATATCCCAGTCTCCGTTCTCATCTTCTCCTTCCTCGTCCTCCTCGTGCAATCTCTTCTCGGTCGTCGTACCCTCTCGCCAGTCATCAATACGCTTCTCTAAAGGCGACGACTCAACTCTGCTAATTTCTGGCCGTCCAAGGACCAACATACGCCTCGCCTCCCTCCTGCTCATACCCTTCCGAATCATCTCCGCAAACTGAAGACAAATCCACGAGTACCCCCACCGCCCCTCATCGAACCCTGCGATTCTTGCTCTAAAAATCGCCTCTCGGTCCTCTTCTGTAGGGATGTCATCCCCAAGCCCATCAGGTATCGGAGTCTTGTCCAAATATTCATACGCATTGAGCCTAGACGGAAACTGATAATTTTCAGGTTTGTCCGGGTCACTATTCGGGTCCGTTCTCAAACACGAGCACATGAACAATTCGCGCGACGCGCGCTTGCTAGCGTCCACGATCCCTCCGTCTTCATATACCCATATACCCGCTCGGGTCGCAACAGGCGGATCCTCGACATCCAGAGTCATAATCTCGTTTTCAAAAGTATCAAGACATGGATCCGCTACTGTCCGCAATTCTCTGGCTTTCGTGATACTTTCTTGTATCACTTGTTGCCTTCTTTCCGCCGGTGGAAGTTGCCTCTTCGGGATACGAAGGACTATGTACGGATAGGGTCCCTCCTCGCGATTGTGGTACCATTCGAGTGCTTCCCAGTCTATAGGCAGGAAGTTTGCCTGAGCTTCGGCTTTGGTGATCCAACCGATGTCGAGGAGCCTCGAGGAGAGTTTTCCTGGGATGGGGATTTCGGCCGCAGGAAGGCTATTGGAGTAAGCTTGCAGCGTTCGAGCTTCGATTATTTCTAATGTGAACTTCGAATTACTAACTCGGCAGCGTTCACGGACTCTGGGCCTCGATGGTCCTGGCTGGCCTGCCTTCTGCAACCCCCATGTAGCCTGAGGCTCTTCCTCATCATCGTCCAGGATCTCAGTCGCAGTCGGAGTAGACATGGACGATCTTGCTGGAGCCTCGATGGCTCGTCGTCGTTGTATAAACATGTACAGCGCGAGCGCCCCATAGGGATCCCAGATCTCTGGGCACTTGAGGATCTGTGACTGCGGAGAATCAGCTTATAGCATCTACATCTACAGTTGGGATGCGCACCTCGATCGCGTCGGTCTCTTCGACATCGACATTGACTTTGTCTGGTTCGCCACTAGGGTTCGATTGGTCCGGTACCAAGTTCTCAACCTTCTCAGGCGAGGACAACTGAGCCATTGCTTGGAGATGGATGAACGATGAATGAACGAAAAGATGGTAATAGGAAATCTGGTGGCGGCGGTTGATCAACGAAGAGGTGGCAAGAGTCCGAGTTTAAGTTTGAGCTTAAAATTCGGGGGTCTAGTCAAGTGTGGCGCTCGTGACGAGTTGAGATTTTGGGAAGACAATGGATTTACTCACGATATAAAGTATATAAGGCAATGATGACGATCCTCTCTTGTTTACTTGTGGTACTAAGATGTTTATTGTTCCCCAGATCCTAACATTCCGACTGGTACAGCTTTTCACATGAAATCCCTCGTTTGAGGTATTTACACGGCCGTGCAGATGACCAGGCTTCGTGTCTATAGCTTGGTATGTTCATCTTGTATTGTTTTTGTTCATGTACTTTTGTTTTTTGTAGAACTACTTTTATATTGTCGTGTCTGCTTTGTAGCAACAGCTTTGATTCAGATCTTAGATGATAACCAATGGGAACCGTCTTTGGATACACTTACTGAGTTAAAGATACCTCCATCACAGTCCCCAAGCTGTGGTAGATTCAATGAAAGTTTATGACTTCTTTGGATCTACCTGCGACCCAGAATCTTCATATTCAGGACAATCAAGCTCAGATTGAGGATAAAGCAACTAAGTGGGATCATCCGAGTCAGGATAGTGGGAAAGCAGTCTTTGTACTCCAGCCTTGGACCACGATGTCGACGGGAAAGAACGCGTTGGACCGCGAAACGCACAAATAATAGTGTAGAACAATTCAATGTTCAAAAAGTACAGACGTTGATTTAAGCCCTTCCAAGAAACACGGTTCCACAGATTTCACCACAACGGATCCTTCAGGGGAGCCTTATTCAGACAAACACTCAAAGTCGTCTCCCCCGTTCTCTTCGCCCACCTATAAACCTTCAACCCATTGAACCCGGTGGACATCTGCGCCATCGCCTTCCCATACCCCTCCTGATCCACATCCGAACACAGATACACCTGCATACTTCTCGTGCGGTCGTATATCATCATTGAACCACCTTTTTGGATTTTGACTAGAAACGGGTTATTTCCGTGGATATTCGCTGGTGGGGGCATAGGGTTGTCCGGGTCGAATTCAATCGTTTGCGTGTTGCTCATATCGGAGGTTCGTCTGTTGACGTAGCTGAGATACATTTTTTGGCCCATGGCATTGGCGATACGGATGTCGGTGGGTGCGGTGCTGAAGGTGATGGTGACCCATTCGGCGCCTTTGAGGGAGTTGCACATCGTTTTGTGTTCTTTCCAATGGGAGTATTGGCAGTCTAGTTAGGGGGGTTGGAGATATGAAACAGGAAACAGGGGATAAGATAGCTAGATCCTCACCAGTTCCACAGTATTCAGCAGAAAGACATCGAGAGCATTTGCTTGCTGTCTTCTTTCCACAAACAACACAACCCGAGTGATTCGTTAACTTTCCGATATCTTGTTGACTGAGTGGCACAATAGGGAGGAGGAACGAAAGCCTGAATGGACCTTCGCTGCCCAAGCGTTTGGGTGCATAATCAGAGGAGATCCTTCGGGCATTCATGTTGAGGACGCTAAGCAGAAGCTTCTGCTCTTCGGGACTGGCGACAATCTGGAGCGTCCGCGTCTGATTTACCCGCGATGCATTGAGGACCTCTTCGGCCCATGCTATTGTGTCATTTGCAGGAGCATCCCGAGCGCCACGAAAGTACATGATAATCATTACTGGAACACCGCTGGGGAGTGTACGGACTTCGACGACCTACGCTATCGGTTAGCTATAGACCCAGAAGAGAGGTAAAAGTATACGCACTCGCATACATACTGCATAACTTGTATCCTTGTCCTGAACGATGGCTGTTTTAGCTCCACTATCAAACCCGTTAGCGAGTGACATGACTGTCTGCCGAAGATCGGAAAAGGTATTCTCATAAAGGTCCCAGGCATTCTCCTTCCCTTCACTCCTTGCATGAGCATTCGCTACCGCCTCTTCCATATTGCCTCGCTTGAACAAGTCGAGCAGAGTTTTTGTAGAGGTCTTCTTTGACCAAAGAGGAAGAGACGAAGGGTTAAAAGGCGGAAGTTCGATATGCTTCGAAAATGTCTGAGAGGCGTCGATGGCGCTGCGGAATTTTTTTTCGATAGCGTGTTCGGGTAACCGAGTTGTAGGAGACTCCGACGCCCATGCTATGCAAGAGCCGTAATTTATCTTCCCTCGAGACGCTAATCGGAATGATTTTGGAGTTTTTGGTCTTGGTTTGACCCTTCATATGATCTATAGCGACTTTAGCCCAATCAAAGCACGTTTGGCAGTCGGTTGTGTGGTGTTCTCTGCACTCGAATATACGTTCTGTAGGCCGACTTGACTTTGTTTCAGTGGCAAGGCTCTGCAAAACATAAGAGATAACGGGACGATCCTGGGCCAAACAATCATGTTAGATAGTTTACCGAATCTTCTAGAAGGATGTACCAGAAAATCATCTTCATCAAGGTCAGGAAAAGCCACAGAAAGCTGGTCTAAAACTTGGTAGTTGTTCGTGAGTCGATGGTCAGTGGTGCATTCGTTGCAAAATTCACAGCCATGGCGGCAGAACATAAAAGAGCCAATGAGAATGTTGCTGTCCATTTCAAAGTTGCAGAAAATCAAGGTGATGGTGGTTGGAGAATGAGATAAAAACCATTACCGAGTTTGGAACGTCAAAGCTGCGAATATCGCTCGTGCATACAAATTAATTGCTACAGTCATCACAACACCGATGAGTATATCTTAGGCTCAACTGTCTAGCCAATGCCTCTGAGAAGTATCGGAATTATTCTAATTGATCATACCTACCCTCTGGAAGGCCATGTGTTCAACCAAGTCTCAGGCAGAAAGCTGTCGAAAGGACCACCAATTACAGCGGGGTTTCCATACCACAAATACCAAATGCCTCGAACAAATCACGATGAAGCATGGATTCAAATTGGAGTTGAACAAGTTATGTATTTGGCGGCTTTATTCGGTACTCAATCTCAAAATATTAATGGTGTACAGCTTGACACCGAATGCTGAACTTTGAACACTGAATACTCATGGAATGCAGATATAAATTTTTAGTAACCTTCATCTCGAAATAGAACGTCCTGGGCAGGAATTTTATCACTACGGTGGCGGGGAAGTCTAAATTCAAAAGGTCTTACGATATACATCAGTGTGGTACTGGGTGAACCTACCCCAACCAACGTGAAGAGCAAAGTGGGCAACTCCCAGCTGAACCGGGCCCAGGGTAAATGTGAACGGGAAGTGAGGGTGAATCTCTGGTGGTGCGGAAGAGGGGTGGTTCCAGGTTCCGAGGCGAATTCGGGATCGAACCTACCCATCCGAGTCAGGATAGTCGGAAAGCAGTCTTCGAACTCCAATGACCCACGACGTCGACGAGAAAGAACGTATTGGATCGCGAAGTGCAGATACCAACATTAGTGTACAAAATCCAAATGCTCAAAAAGTACCCAAGAAGCACGATTTCAAAAATTTTACCACAACGGATCCTTCGGGGGAGCCTTATTAAGACAAACACTCAAAGTCGTCTCCCCCGTCCTCTTCGCCCATCTGTAAATCTTCAACCCACTGAACCCGGTAGACATCTGCGCCATCGCCTTCCCATACCCCTCCTGATCCACATCCGAACACAAATACACCTCCATACTTCTCGTGCGGTCGTATATCATCATTGAACCACCTTTTTGGATTTTGACTAGAAACGGGTTATTTCCGTGGATATTCGCTGGTGGGGGCATAGGGTTGTCCGGGTCGAATTCAATCGTTTGCGTGTTGCTCATATCGGAGGTTCGTCTGTTGACGTAGCTGAGGTACATTTTTTGGCCCATGGCATTTGCGATACGGATGTCGGTGGGTACGGTGCTGAAGGTGACGGTGACCCATTCGGCGCCTTTGAGGGAGTTGCACATCGTTTTGTGTTCTTTCCAATGGGAGTATTGGCAGTCTAGTTAGGGGAGTTCAAGACATGAAACATGAAACAGGAAATAAGATGGCTAGATCCTCACCCGTCCCACAGTATTCAGCAGAAAGACATCGAGAGCATTTGCTCGTCGTCTTCTTTCCACAAACAACACAGCCCGAGTGATTTGTCAACTTTCCGATATCTTGTTGACTGAGTGGTGCGATAGGGAGAAGGAACGAAAGCATGAACGGAGCTTCGCTACGCATGCGTTTGGGTGAATAATCGGAGGAGATCCTTCGGGCATTCATGTTAAGGATGCTAAGAAGGAGCTTCTGCTCTTCGGGACTGGCGACAATCTGGAGCATCCCCTTTGCTCGCGATGTACTGATAACCTCTTGGACCCATGGTATCGTGTCATTTACAGGAGCATCCCGAGCGCCGCGAGCGTACAAGATAATCATTACTGGAACACCACTGGGGAGCGTACGGACTTCGACAACCTACGCTATTGGTTGACTATAGACTCGGAAGAACAGAGATAGAGAATACATACTCGCATGCATACCGCATAAGTAGTGTCCTTGTCCTGAGCAATGGCTGTTTTAGCTCCGCCATCAAACCCGTTAGCGAGCGACATGACCGTCTGTCGAAAATCGACAAAGGTATTTTCATAAAGGTCCCAGGCGTTCTCCTTCCCTTCACTCCTTGCGTGAGCATTCGCCATGGCCTCTTCCATATTTCCTCGCCTGACCGATTCGAGCAAAGTTTTCGAGGAGGACTTCTTTGACCAAAGAGGAAGAGACGATGGGTTGAAAGGCGGATGTTCGATATGGTTCGAAAAGGTCTGCGAGGCGTCAATAGCACTGCGGAATTTTTTCTCGATGGCGTCTTCGGGTAGCCGAGTTGTAGGAGAAAGCTCGACGCCCATGCTATGTAAGAGCCGTAATTTATCTTCCCTTGAGACACTAATCGGAATGACTTTGGAGCTTTTGGTCTTGGTTTGACCCTTCATATGGTCTATGGCGACTTTAGCCCAATCAAAACACGTTTCGCAGTCGGTTTTATGGTGTTTTTTGCACTCGAATACGCGTTCTGTATGTCGACTTGACTTTGTTTCAGTGGCAAGGTTCTGCAAAACATAAGAGATAGCGGGACGATCCTGGACCAAACAGCCATGTTAGATAGTTTACTGATTCCTCTGGAGGGATATACCATGAATTGATCTTCATCGAGGTCAGGAAAAGCTGCAGAAAGCTGGTCTAGAATTTGATAGTTGTTCGTGAGTCGATGGTCAGTGGTGCATTCGTTGCAGAATTCACAGCCATGGCGGCAGAACATAAAAGATCCAATATAAACGTCACTGTCGTCCATCTCAGAATTGAAGGAAATCAAGGTGGTGGTGGTGGTGGTGGTGGTGGTGGTGATGGTGATGGTGGTTGAACTTAAATAACGAAATAGGCCACGTTGTTACCGATTTAGGAACGTCAAAGCTGTGAATATCGCTCGTATCATACAAATTTAAATTGCTACAGTCATAACTACACAAACTTTCTTGTATTATATACTTAATGGTCTAGTCACTCCTTTGATGAAATGGACCCATACATTATTCTGCTCAAGCTCACAACACCGATAAGTACTATGTCCAGATATCCTCAACTGTCTAGCAAATGTCTCCGAGAGCTAGTAGAGTATCAGAATTAGAAAGCTATTAGAAGTGCCATCAGGTTGAAGTAGGGGAGTTTTCGAATCTGCACATACCACAGATTACCAGTTGCCTCAAGCAAATCACGAGCATCAACTTGACTCAGACCAAAGATTTATGGAATTTCCTTAGAGTCAGTCGGCGCTCTTAGGCGAGAGTCTTACGTTCACACGAAAGAGCACGACAAAGGCTATGCGATTGTGTACTCGTAGTGTAGAAGAACTACAGTAATTTATGTAATTCGACTAGTTATAGTAATCGAAATGAATAGAATAGAAATGGTATCTAATCGTAAGATAAGATAAGATAAGAGTCGCGATGCGACAAAAGTTAAGGCCGCGCCATAAGGCGCGGCCGGAAGAGAATCAGGCAAGATGGGGAGGAGGCGTTACACCCTCCCCCACTAGATTAGTACCTAGGGTACTAATCGAACGATATGATGGGATAAATCCCCAATAAGGCGTATTACTGGGGGGGATTATCCATCAGATTCATCCATCTGGGGAGACGTATCTCCAGATGATGAAGACGGTCCTGCGGAGCAGTTCCAGATGAAGAATGAGCTGGGGCAGTGGCTCCAGCAGCGGTGTTGTTTGTCATCG